>JADRCD010178426.1:0-13037 GCA_019843815.1 Montemys delectorum
CCCCCCCCCACTCTGCAGCCACTACCCCACACTCTGCAGCCACCACCAGTTTAGCAATCTTTTATATATGGGTCAAACACCACCACTTGCTCCTGTTAGATTTCACACATCTTGGCCCTCAAATTCTTATATGCACTGTGAGACACTTATAAATATTTTGATTATTGTTCTTAAAGGTATTCAGGATCATGTAGCAGGAATATCTATTGTTATATCTGGTTTATCAGACTCAATATTTATTATAAAATATGTAGCGGGGACTAGTCCATGGTAAGATAAACTTGTTTAAATCATTATTATCTTCAATTTACTTAAGAGTAATATCATTTTAAAACAATTGTAGATGCAAATGTTTGCAACCTCTACTTTAATAGCATTTAGGGTCTTTCAGATTCTGATTAATGTATGTAAGATACTGTTGAATAAAACCATGCACATCACATCTTAATGGAACTCAACGGGGGCCTTTTAAGACTTTTTTTTTTTTTTTTTTTTTATTTCTCAGTTGTCCTTGAACTTAAAGACAAGTAGTGTATTTGCATCCTGTGGAGTTATCGGCGATGGTCTTACCTGCATGGTGCAGAGTGTAGAAGTCATAATGGATAATTAGTGTAGAATTAGTTAGATCTTATGTCTGGGAGACAGACTCATGTTTGTTTGCACACTGAGTTCTTTGTTTAACTTATTGATTCCACAAAAATAGAAAAGGTGATTTCATAGGGAAATGTTTTGAAGCTAATTGAAGCACAGGTGCCATGTTATGCTGTGAATGGATGTGAAATGGCATTATTAATTTAATTCTGTTCTTGCTGTAGGCTTATATGAAGGGAGACATCTGGATTAAAGGAGCTTTAATTTACCTGCTTGTTACAGTCATATCATTTTATTCAAAACATAGTTGAAAAATCATGAACATGCAAATAAGAGGTAGATGATAGGACTTAATATCAGACTTTATCATGTGCTTATACTAAGTAGAGTGATCTAATTACTTCTCATAGTAATACTATAATGTAGATTCTATTATTAATCTCACTTTCAATACAGAAACTGGGTCTTTCAGAGCTCTTGAAATTTGCCCAAGGAAATATATCTAATAAGTAATGTATGCAGTGCTTTCAGACTTTAATATGCACATGGATCATGTATGGTTCTGGTTAAAATGCAGATTTTTTTTTGAGTAGACTGAGCTGGGGATCCATTTCTAATAAGCTTGCAGGTGGTGCAGATATGTGCTTTATGAAGCCCCCTGGGCAGTCAGAAGCCCACTGGGGGCGTATTTGGCTGTTCCCAAGTCTAGGAGCTGCTTTACGGACTGAACAAATTTATTATTTCATTGTGGAATAGAAAAGGGGAAGGAGAAAACTAAACACGTGTCGAATTTTTAGTTGTTTTTTATTTGGAAGAGCTGATTTGAGTGCTCTAAGGCTATGTCCCAATGCCGTTCTTCATTCATATTACTGCCTTGTAGATATCCTGCCCTGATAAATACACCACTTTAACCTTTTACACCCACACTGACAAATTCAGCCATCTTATTTTTTATGATTTATCTTTTTTACAGCTTTTTGATTTCTAAAAATTTCTTCAGTGATACCTTGGAAACTGGATCAATATGATTGTCCTGAGAACACTGTTGGACTAATTCTTATATAACCTTGGGTCTAATGATGTTTCGGAGTAAAAGTGAAATAATCATTTAATATTGCTATTAGCATGCATTTCAGCATGAACTAGACTGAAATGTGTGTAAGTGTTAATGAGCAATCCATTGGAGAGCGCTTCTTAATAAAACAATCCAATGGTGTCTCTGGAGAGATGGATGTAAATGAAATCTGCATTCTCTTTGTTCACTAGCAGCTGAGTCAAGGGATCTGCTCAGGAAATGATTGTCTCTAGGCCTTTTGTGCAGAGAAAATAGGATCAAGGTTAGAATAAACAATTTTTTTTGACACTTTTCTAATTATGGCATATACTTTCTCCCTCTCATTATCCCAGTAACTTTAATTAAAATGGCTCCAATTCATTGTGACGCTTTAAATACTGTAATTTGCTCTTCTTCTTAATTTAACCTTGATATTCAACTTTAAGAGTTGAAAAATAATAAATAATTTAATTCAATATAAAATAGGTTTGTCTTTCTCTTTATGGAAGAACCAACTTATTTCTCTAACTGAATAGTTTAGTTAGGATTCTTAAGGTGTTAAGCTAATGGTCTTACATTTCTAACATGTTACTGTGTCAGTTGTCCAGCGGAGATGTAAACTTCATTTCACACCAGATAGGCTTCAACAACTGTCAGCTGACAAAATTCCATCCAAGTCTAGCTTGGTGAACCAGCAGTTTACTTGTGTTGCTTAAAGAGATCGTGGGTGACTCAGCACGCTGCACCACTGAATAGCACATCCCAGATTTCGTGATGAGTCATGAAAGCTTTGTCAGTAGAATCCCCTGTACAGCTTGCTTATTCTTCATTGAAGTTCCACTGAAGAGTCTTATCTGTCTAGCAATTGTTCATAGCTTATATAACCACAAGTAAGGACCTCATTGATAGCTTATTTCTCCGCCCACGAAGTGAGCCAATTCAAGCCAGATTAGGCTATATTGAAGGCTGCTCTGGGGCGGGCAAGTTAAATGGCCTCAAGGACCAAGGCCAGAGAAATCACCATGCATTGGGGGCTGTGGTGGGGGGAGAAGGAGTAAAGGGTGTGTGCACTCCCAGAAAGAAAAGAAGGAGAAGAGGAAGAGGAAGAAGAAAGTCTGAGAGACAAAAATATCTGGCTTATCAGGGAAGAGCCTCTGGGGGAAGGGCAGCCCAGTCTCTGGCCTGGAAAATTGAAGCTTAGGGGCAGGGTATGCCAGGTAGGGACTGGGGGATACTGGAAGAACCTGGAGGCTTGGTCTGCTTTGATATGTGAAATATGCACCTCAGTTTCTAGTCCCGGGTCTGGAACTGAACACTCAGCAATCCTTTTACTTCCTTATGAACTGTCATAGCTCTAACTTGTATCTCTGAGCCTCCTCAGCCCCTTCATGAGGGATGTTGCAATCTGGAAGAAATAGTGACACAAATCTCCACCTCTTCATTTGGCCTTTCCATTTTTCTCTCTTTTTTATTTTTGCCTTCCACAATGTTCCTTAATATATTCAGTATTATACTATGAGTTGTAGAGAGCCACACTAAGCCGGCAGCCTCCATTACAAGATGGCGCCGGCATCCGGTTTCTTCTCCCCTTAACACATAGTCTGCGCATGTGCCTAGGGCCAGAGCGCGCTAAGTCTCAGCCCATCTGCGCATGTGCTAGGGCCAAAATGCGCCAAGTCACAACCTATCCCGAGGCGTCTCATGAGGTAATGAGCAAACAGCCAATCAGAGATGAACACGCCGCTCCAGGGTGTATGTAAACAGTGCATTGTCCAGGGTTCTCTCTCTCCTCGCCACATGGTAATAAAGGTTTGCTGCAGAAGGATCCTGTGTGTGTGTCCGTGTATTCCTGCCGGTGGGAAGATAGCGCGACCACAATGAGTGTAGGGCTGAATGCTTACCAACAATGTCACAGTAGCAGTTACTTATTCCCAGCGGTTTGATGAGTAATGCTTCTCTACCGTTACCACTGTCCACTGCAAAAAAAAAAATTTTTTTTTTCCTCCAGGACCAGTGCTGGCAGCCATATTGGTCTAGAGGTGTAGATAGAAATGTTTAGTAGGTATGGACAGGCACTTCACATTTGTTTAACAAAAGAATAAAAATAACCTCACACTGTATCAAGTTTGGGTTTCTAGGCCTTAAACCCAATCAGAGAGCAGTTGGTTGCACCTATAATTATTATGCCATTATTTTTCAAGAGGGTACCACTTATCTAACTGAACAAACCTTTTGGTGTATACATATCAACACACATATGGTATATATAACATACATATAACACATATAACAAATTATAACATATATCTATCATATTTTAGGATGTAATTGCCTACCCCTGTGGAAAGCTTCATCTTTTTCGCCTGTACTACTGTGTTACTTTCCCCTTCTTCGACTGTTACAGTGAACATTGGTCAAGCTTTAATGCCTTTCATAGGCTCAAACCCAATAAAGGTGATTTTTTGTTAGTATTTTTTTAACTGTCTCACACCAATTGCCACACGTTATTTTGGGTGATGTGGATAGGCCCACTTGTCTGACTTTCTTTCATGCACTGCTGAGCAGTTTAATAAACCAGATATACATGCTACTCTGTCATTCAGAGCCTCCCTTACCTTGCAAAGACTTTCTTTTGTCATAGGATTTATCAAAGGGAGTTAAGTCCTATACCACTGCCAAGGTCCCCCATAGTTTAACTTCTTTATTAAATCTAATTGAACCCAGTTTTAATCATCCCAGCCTACTTGACATCAAACACCATTTCTCTCACGCCAAATTTTCTCAGTAATATGTTCCCTGTCTTAGTTATGGTTTTATTGCTGTGAAGAGACACAATGACCAAGGCACTCTAATAAAGGACAATATTTAATTGGGGCTGGTTTACAGGTTCTGAGGCTCAGTCCATTTCAGCAGGGCTGGGAGCATGGCAGCATCCAAGCAGCTGAGAGTTCTATATCGTGTTCTGCAGGCACCCAGAAGATTGGCATCCAGGCAGCTAGGAGGGAGGGTCTCCAAGCCCACCCCCAAAGTGACACACTTACTCTAACAAGGCTACACCTACTCCAACAAGGCCATACCTCCCAATAGTGCCACTCCTTGAATGAAGCATATTCAAACCGCCCTACCCCTCTTTGTCTTCCAGCCATTGAGATTCATGGGGGCTTCAGCTGGCATTAACCGAGTGTTCCCAATGGCTTATTCGATCTTGTCCATTGGGGGCTGATTTCTTTTTGAGTGGTTTCAGTGTATAAAGCCTTTGTCTCAAGGAAGTTTAAGCAGAAATTTCCCTTAATTGTTTTGTTTCCATGGCACCCAGACTGATGCCATCCACTCCTGTCACACAGCTTCACAAGACAATCTGTGAAGACTCTCGCTTCTTGTTTAATGTTTTCTAGAGCTGGTAAGATGGCTCTGTGTGGCCCATGCTATTTTCCCGCCGGCAGGAACACAGGGACACACACAGGATCCTTCTGCAGCAAACCTTTATTACCATGTGGCGAGGAGAGAGCGAGCCCTGGAAATGCACTGCTTATATACACCCTGGAGCGGCATGTTCACCTCTGATTGGCTGTTTGCTCATTACCTCATGAGACGCCTCGGGATAGGCTGTGACTTGGCACTCTCTGGCCCTAGCACATGCGCAGATGGGTTGAGACTTGGCGCTCTCTGGCCCTAGGCACATGCGCAGACTACTTGTTACAGGGAGAAGACACCGGATGCCGGCGCCATCTTGTAATGGAGGCTGCCCGCTCGGGTGCGGCTCTCTACAGCTCCATGTCACACAAGTCTGACCAACTCTATCTGGTCTGCATAGCTCACATAAAGGCATGGATAGAATCAGCTCCACAAAGTTGTCCTCTGATCATGGCACGTGCGACCCTCCCCTAACAACAATAATCCTATCCCTAAACTTAAAGAGTTTTACCCAATTTAATCACTCTAGATACAAAGTAGTCTTTCAATATATTTTCCTGTGCTGGACCATTATCAGCTAATCAGCTATGTCTGTGTGCTGACTCATGCCTTTTCTCCTCCTCCTATATTTGTGGTCGGGCTTACTGTTACTTTGAGGACTTTCTCTCTTTCTGCTCATTGCTCAATTCTCTGGAGATTCACATTAATGAGTACCAGTAAGGAGTCATTATGACAAATCTAAATTGTAATGTTTTGTTTTGTATTTTCCATTTTACTATGCTCTGCCAGCTCTAGGAAAACGGCAACGAAATACTTCCTTCTTATTCTCTGTGGTTTGTACTTTTTCTGATACATTAGAGGCTTCTGAAGATAGCATGCATATATCTTTTTCTCCCTGTAGTTCATTACGTGAGGAGATAGTTTCTGAGTGGACAGGTCAGAATAAATTGTCTAAATATGTTGTATTGACCATATAAGTATTATTCTAATCAGGCCACAAAACACTGCATTCTTCTTTCAGAGATTGCAGTTCATCCTCTCCTTGCCATTTGGGGGTTATCTCTGTACTTATTTGGTAGATCTCTATCAGCAAATAGGCAGTATAATGCCCGATAGATATTGTGAACAGGAAAATGACCACTGTGGGACTCTCCCCACAGCTGACCCAGCTTCATATATTTATGCACAGCTTATTACATAGAGCAAGGCCAACCAACTGCTACTCTACTGGGGATGCACACCGTGCTGTACTGTCTGGGGAAAAGTAGCCATGTGTGGGTTGTCATTGTGGATGTTCCACTCAAAGACTTATCACTCTCAGTTCCACATTGTATCACCTTATACCAGGAGGGCTGGGCAGCTCTTCCTTCCAATCTTATCTTTAGTTCTTTGGATCTCTTTTGGGTACTAATTGTGGTAATACTTTTCCTCTGGGGGACATGATCATATGTCTCCTCAAAAGGTCAGTCCAAAACTATGATTCTACCTAAATCTGGCTTGCTGAATGAATGAATTTATTGTGGATACTTATGAGAACATTGGTGAAGGGTTATTTATGGCAATATGGATAGTAATCACTGGGAAACCCAACATAGGATTAGTGATGACTTATCAAATATGCATTGAGCATCCTGCACAATTTTCAGATAGTTTCACTGAAAAGTCTACTTTTCTCTAAGAATTGATTACTGCTTATAACTAATAGAGACTTCTGAGTCTTATAACTTTCTTATGAATCCAACTGAATTTCTTGTCAGTTTTATTCCCTTGTTAGAGAATGCCTCTATCCAGAGGAAATAGCCACACAGAACCAGTAGGGTTTGTGAAAACATAGATGTCCAAGTCTTCATCTTGGTGACTCCAGAAACATAAAAAAGATAATGCAAAGA
Source organism: Montemys delectorum (assembly GCA_019843815.1). NCBI lineage: Eukaryota > Metazoa > Chordata > Mammalia > Rodentia > Muridae > Montemys > Montemys delectorum. The sequence continues at coordinate 6,949 of JADRCD010178426.1, forward strand.
AAAAAAAATCATTCCAAACAAATGTGGAAAAAGTGCAAGGAAGAACTATGAGATACTTAATGCTGCAGAGAAGAATGGAAAGCTTACTGAAATTAGCTGAAAAGAATCACAGACTTACTCTTGTGAGAGTCTACTGAGACTGTGTGTCAACAGAATGAGACAGCGGTGCTGCATAATTGTCTAGGAGGACATGACTGACAAGGAGTTTGTCTAGATTTTTGCCGAGACAACAAAGGACAGCTATTGAGTATGGATGAAGGTTCTTAATTGTTTTGAGAATGGAGGACAGAGAAGCGTCCTCATATTCACAATAGAAGCTATCTATTAAACTAGGAAATAAGGACAAGAGCAACTTTTTGAAGGATTGTTTCCAATAAAGCATGTTAGAGCAAGGTGATGGAAGTTATCTTTGATAAGATGCTGAGGTTTGTCAGCCATGGGATATATTATTATCAAATCCAAATCAAGCCTGCAATGTGTAGAGGTAGGGAAGAAATTAAAAGTCATACTTCACACACATGTAATTTCTTAATCAAGGAGAAGGCAATATAAATGCAAAATATAGGTTTGCAGATGTTGAAGATTGGGACAAGGCTTGAGAGAATAAAAGACAAATGAAGATAGAAGGAGTCTGCCAGGCATAATTCAAATGAGTAAATGAATAAAATACCACATACTTTACTAACATTGTGAAAGGGCAGAGGATACAGAATAAGTGGTATCCCGAGATGCATAAGGACTTCAGAGCAGCCTGAAAATCCTGTTCGTACATATATATACGAGCATGTATGTGTACTTTACACCTTGGTCCAAAATCTTTCCTAAGCCCTTAAACTTATCCACACTCAAGAGACCAAGAGAAAAGTTTCTCTGGAAAAGAATGTCAAACATGGTTCTTTAACCTAGGGAAAAGTGCACTTCCCTTCAGTCATGTTATGGATGTCTTTGAGAAGATTACTTAGCTAAAATCTCCAGGTCAGTGATTTAAAAATCCAAGTAAACTAGGCACTATTCATTATGCAATCTCAAAATGACTTTTCCTCATTTTGATTTGATGTCTGCCTATGGATGCTAAAAGTGAAGCCTCGAGTTCAGGATTTCTCCTTAGTGACAGCAGTAAGAAAGGAGTCCACTGAGCATAACCCTGAGGAGACATGCAGCTCATGGGCTACAGCTGTTCTGGAACTCCATCTAATGGGGCAAAGGCAGCTCCGCTAAAAGAGGGTAAAAAATAGTGTCAGATAGGAACTGAGGGACTAGAGTGTAGCTGTTCAAAGTCTTGGTACCACCAAACAGTCCATGAGAGTACCCCAAAAGAGGATCCATTAATTCCAGGGCATCAACACAGAAATAGTCCAGAAAAAAGCTATAATGCTGGATTTCTCACAGTGACATTGCTGAAACTTCGCCCCATGAGCTGGAAAGCTGACTCAGGATGAGCTTGGAAGACATTCTGAGGATGAATAGGAACAGACGCTTGCTTCACTCCCTGTCTCTCGCTTCTCCCTTCAAAACTGCACTTGAGGGGGCAATCGGTTATTAAATGAATATTTATTTATTTGCTTCTTTATTATTTTAAGAGTTGGAAGCTCTCCATTCTTTCAAGGTTGCTTCTGAACTCCCAGACTTGCATAATTCTCCTGCTTCAGTTTCCAAAGTTGCTAGGACTTCAAGACCACTATGTAGATCAGTTTTGGCTTCTGATTTTAAACCAAGATTACATACTTTAGTTGAACTAATGAGACTTTTGGGGAGTGAAACACTTTTATATAATGGTGAGTGTAAGTTATGAAACCTCTGAGATGTCATCCTATTCAAATATAGTTAGTAGACAGGCTAAGGAAAAGATAATTTAAGCAGGTTTATTTCTGTCATGTAAGAAGAGATTTTCAGCCGTTACTCTTCCTCTGGTGTTCTGTTTGTCTGTCTCTCTAAGAGATCTTTGACTCTGTCTCTGTCTCTGTCTCTGTCCCTCTCTCTCTCTCTCTCTCTCTCTCTCTCTCTCTCTCTCTCGCTCTCTCTCTCTCTCTCTGTCTTTGTCTCTCTCTCGTGTGTGTGTGTGTGTGTGTGTGTGTGTGTGTGTGTGTGTGTGTGTGTTTGTGTGCATGTTTTGCACATATGTTGTAATGTTTAATGGGACCAGTGCCTTTCTGGAGTACTCTTAGTAAAATAAATAAATAAATATTATATATCTATCTCCTATTCTCTTAGAACTACATTGATTAAACTTTTCTACAGATTTAATGTGAATTTTCGGGAAATAATTCTAGAGAAGATTCATTTTAAAGAAAGAAAGAGAGGTAACAATTAGTACACTGAGTAGTGTTCTGCTCCACAGCTGCCCCTAGGCTCCTTTGATAGTCCTAACATGGTTTCTCCTCTGTAAACTCAGTTCACTTTCCTCCCCTTTCTAGATGAGACTGGCCATTTCAGAGAAATCTGTAACTTCCCATCATTATTGAGTTAGAAAACCATTCAAATCCAGCTGTGTCCACTGAGGTCTTGGTGTTCCCTCGTGTGCCCCTTTACTATTTTAACTCTTGTAAGATCAACTCATTCATTTTTCACAGTGCATTGTATAAAACTAAAACAGATTACTTGGTTTCACCAAACCGTTTACAGAACAAGAAGTTAAGATGTGAATTCTTATGCGTAGTTTACGTCACTGCTAGCCATATGTGCTATCTCAATTATGCTTGCCAAAATGTATTGGCCCTGTCAAGTCAAAGCACTCTGTCCAGGTGGCATGTAACCATTGTGACCAAGGAAGTCATAGGAATAATGCCTCCATTGGACCCCCCCGGGACCATTGTATTTAAATTTTGTGAAGTCAGCATTTTCATCTATTTTGCTTGGCTTCTGAATCCAGCAGCTACTTAGCACCTGGTTTGGTTAGTTTCTTTACCAAATCAGATATAAATGTATTCTACAAATTTTTCCAGGTAATAATTTCTAAGGAAAAACTGTTTATTTTTTGAAGCCATATTTTTATAGCCAAGAAGGAGCTCTGTGTGGTGTATTCCTGTTCCTTTGCTTTTAACTGGTGCTAGTAATGAAACTACTATACCCCTCAAGTTTAGGATGCTAATAGTATAACATGTGAGCAGTTTTGCTTTATATTCTAAATACATTGTTGTGATGAGACTCTAAGACTAGCCCCTGAAGACCTGTGTCTTAAAGAGTTCGCTGCTCGCTTCTGAGCATCTGTTGAGATGCTCAAGGCTTGCTCTTTTTAAATAAGTGATGAACCCAAACCGAATGTACTATTAAGTATTTGTGTGTGTGTGTGTGTGTGTGTGTGTGTGTGTGTGTGTTTGTGTGTGCCATGGTTGTTGCAAGAAGTGGATCACTGGCGCAGGGGTGTGCATAACTTTGAAGGATGTATCTTGTCTCAGGATGTTTCTTCTCAACCCTGGGCCTCCGAGCCTTCCTGAGGTGAGCAGCTTTGCTAAACCACATGTTTCCTGCTACAAAGTTCTCCTTCACAGTCTAAGAGCACCAGAGCCAGTCTACGTGACTGAAACTTGAAATTAGGAAGCAAAATAAGTCTTCCCTGAATCTATTGTCACCAATATTTATACTAGAAATGAACTGAGTTACTAAGGTATCAGAACCACTTGAAAGCCCTTTGAAAAGCAGGCCTTGAGAAAAGCCAAGAGATGGAATGTGTCCTGCTGTCATTAGAAGGCTAAATAAGGCCTAAAAGAGCTGCTTGCTAGCAACTGTATTCATGGTTTGATGGTGGACTGCTGTTCATTATCTTTTATATTCTATTTTATTTATATTATTTATCCAGAGCTTATTAGATTTACATTTTGGTTTAGTAAAGTGTATATTTGTACTATTTTGTTTAGGTTTTATTAAGTAGTTGCCAGTGTGGATGGATACAAATACATTAGACAATACTTTTGGCCATTGAAACTTAAAAAAAATAATACCCTATCAGAATTTTCAGTCAGAGCATTGACTTTTTCTGAGTCCTATTCTGGCTCAAATGGAAAACACTTGCAGTTTGACCACCAGTTTTAAAAATCTGTCAAATGGAAAGCTTCAGATATGGACTCCATTGTCTCCCAGGTCACAACTTTGGTTACGTCTTCATGGCTTTTTAAATGTAAAGTAAGTACAATGGTAGGTATTTGGTTTCAAACAGGAGAGCTGGTTAAACACGTAGGTGCAGCGTCAAGGCCCTCCCAACTACAGTATGGCGCAAACAGATTTGGAAGCCTGGAGGAGTGCCTCAAGTCTATCACCGTTAGTGTTCCAAGTTTTGCAACATTTGCTTCTGCTTAATATATAATGTAAAGGTTATTGGTGAGTGATTTTAAATAACACTTTCAGTTGTCAATTGCTCAGTGGTGGAGATGGAATCTCTTTCCACCATTACCGGAAGTGGCGTCAATAAGCAGCTGTTGAACATAGGCACTGTTGAAAAAGAATAACGGTGAAAATCTTTTTTTAGAAGGAGGTGAAGGGCTGTGCAGTAACTCCATTAGCACAGTGCTATCAAAACCTGCATTCAGTGCTGTTAGAGAGCTGCAAGCATGAGGACTCCCATGAAATCAAAAGTGAGATGTGACAGAGCATGCTGGCCATCTCAGAGATGGGGATACAGAGACAGGTAGATCCCTATCCCTTGTCCAGCCACCCAGCCTGATCAGAGAGAGTTCTAGACACACGACAGCCAGTCACACAAGCAAGCTAACAAAACAAAAGTGGACAGTGCTTGGGAAATACACCCAAAGTGGTCTTCACATGCATACATGTACCTCTGAGGAAGTGAACACGAAGACACATTACAATAAAAGAGAAGAGAGGGTGAGGGGACTTGCAGGGCTCACAGCATGGAGAACTCTGTGAGGCTACGTATGAGGTCTTGCTTTATACTAAGGAAAACAGAATGGTATCTGCAGAGCCTCAGAGCAAATGTAGATTTTCTGAGTGTGAGCCGACTCAGACAGCAAGTCTCTGGGAGACGCGTGGCAGGCTGGCTGGCCATGCATATAGGTGGTTAACAGTAGAACTGAATGAAGGTTTTGAAGTTCTTAACTACTTGGGCAGCGCTAGATCTGTCAAGGTAGCTACCAAATTTGGCCATTTAAACGAAGGCAGCTTTGAGAAAGTATGACGGCTTATGAGATCCACGCTGATACTTGAAAAAGAACACCACATAGAAAGAAAAAGCAAACAAACTCTTGATCAGTTTATTTCCACCTTCACAGACTAACTAAACCTCTCTCCAAAGAAATGTCCAGATTTGAACATGCTTGTTAATAGTGTTTTGTTGGAAAAAAAATGTATAGAAACAGTACATATCCAAGGCTGCTATCTGGGATTCTTATAATGAAATATTTAAATAGAATCCCATAACGTCCCCCAACTCCAAGACAAGTATTGAACTCCAGCTAAGTAATATTACTAACATTAAACACCATTTAGCCCCTTCAAGTAGTGTTCTGATTCTTAAAGTTTGACTTTACTTTTTTATATGTTAATGTTTTTCTCTTCCCGTACATCTTTGATTATCCTTGTGAAAATTACATAAGCTTGACCTTCCTCTTGGAATTCATTTTCTGAGAAATGTGCCGGCAGAGACTCTTCATGGGATGCATGATACCATGGTACCACCCATTGCACCACGTAATTCTTCTGAGCTTGTGAAATCAAGAAATATATTCGTTAAAAAAGAGTTTCGTCTGCTTCCCTAAAAATCCCTGGACACCATTACTATTAACATGATGGAACCGTTTGATAATTTAATTAAGGGATGTTAGAGTCATAAATCTTGCATGGAGGTGGGAATTCTGGGCTTTCTCCTTTTAAGCAAAATGCATGTGTTAGCCACCAAAGTAAGGGTTGCTATTCTCTTTAGAAATACTATTAATGGCTAAACTGTCATGGTTATAAAATCCATCCATATCCTTGTATAATTTAAACCCATGTTATTATCCCTCCCTTGTATGTTGACATTGGATAACACACTTCTGGGTCATGATACATCTTGTGTGTGTGTGTGTGTGTGTGTGTGTGTGTGTGTGTGAGAGAGAGAGAGAGAGAGAGAGAGAGAGAGAGAGAGAGAGAGAGAGAGA
>JADRCD010178430.1:0-45584 GCA_019843815.1 Montemys delectorum
AAAAAAAAAAAAGCATGGCAGTAACAAACAGAAAGGGACAGGAGAAGGAGAGGGGAAGGAAAGGAGGAAGAGAGAGGGAAGAAGATGGAGATATCGCCTTTCCCAGGAAGAAGTCTATGCTTTCTGTTTGAAGCATGGGAAAGACTATTTCAGGAGGTTGATGAACTGTGCTCTTTCCAAGGTGGGGTGTAGAAATAGCAGAGGGCTCAGTGATTCGGAGTGAGTAAGAGAAGAATAAAGAAATATGTCTGATTTCTTAAGAATTGTAGTCTCCTGTGTTTGTTATTCCCGCTTTTCTCTATTTCCTTGGAGTGATTAATAGTAATTTTTAAAAAAAAATGTCACATGCACTTGGTCTTTGGAGATTGGAGGAAGAAGGAAGCTAAGACAGTTTCTTTGCTGGAGAGCTTCAGGGAAGAGGATCCTCTAGGGATAGAGATCTAGTTAGCAGCTTTTGGGAGCATGGAATGGGTGGAGTCCTGGAGGCTGCTTAAAGCTATTAGTGAGCAGGCCACTTGGGCTGCAGAGGGGCCCAGAGCCCAAGAGAAAATTCCACATCTTCATGTTTCACAGTTGTGCCCTGCTGAAATTTTCTTTGTGTGCAATTAAGCACAAATGGATTGTCTAATTTTGCACCTCTGTTCTCTAAGTCTCAGACATGCCATTCAGGTTAGAGACCTTCCTGAATCATGTCCCAATTCTTTTATCTTTCACTAACAAATCACAGAATCCTGCCATTCTGCCTGTTCATGTATTCTTACCATCCCTCTATTTCCAGCATTGCTTGTCTGTACCTGTTCAGAACATTTCTGGTCTTATGCATCAGCACCATAGCTGTCCCTTAATTGGCCATTTTACACCATTCTTTTTATGAACACAAATACAGTAATGCCCTTTTCTGTTTAACTTTCTCCTGAAAAGACTCCTCAAGATGGAGCCTCAAGCATTAGTATGTAGGACTTCTGATCTCTCACCTTTTGCCTCATTTTTCTACATCTTCCTAAAATATCCTATATTCTAGTTACATGGGTTAGCTCACTAAAGGCCAAATGTGCCATAGTATTCTAAATGACTGATTTGTAAATGAAGTCCATTGTGTCCAGAATGCCCTTCTTTTTTTCTCCAGCACATTTTGCAAGGCTTGCTCAGGCAGTCTCTACCCTCAGTGAAGCCTGTACTGTTTCTTCCTTATACACTATAGACTCCAATAGTCTACACTCATCCTATTGCTGTGACATGCCTTGTTCTGAGTAAATCCCCATTCTTTATTGTGATAATCTGTGAGAGGAGTGAGTAGTCATCAAGACAGAATCTCCAGTATGTAGGACAGTGAACACCATGATACTAGAAAACCACACATGATGTGAATGATTGAATACAAGAATTCATGGGGAGTTCAGTTATCAGCAATACCAGCAAAAAATAAGGTGGATAAAAAGCCATTATAAGTTTACTTACTTACTCCATGTTACTTACTTTATCTTAAAGTATGCCACTTTTGCCTAGAAGTAAAAAGATATTAAAAAAGGAAATATTAGTATACTATATGATTTTTGTGCTAGTGACAGAACCTAAATTCTATAAGAGATTGGTAATTTTGTTATTTGAAGAAAAATCTTCAGTTTTGAAAAATTAGGTTTATAGAACAGTATAGAAGTAAATGTTCACTTCTTTTGTAACTAAAATGCACAATTCCAGATACTCCTTTATAGTTAGCCTACCAAGAAGCCAGAACTTTATCTGGATAACATACTTATTCCAAAGAGGTCTATGTTTCTTCTTAGAGAGTTTGATAATAGAGATCTAGGGATGATCCTTGAAGAACTCCTTAGAAATGACTACCAAACAATAGCCACAAACACAGGTGATGGTTAAGCTTTATTTAATACAAACTTCATTGTAGTAACCATTGCAATTTTGTCTGGATATGTTATCTTATTTAATCTTGATATTGACACTAGGAGGTAAGTGTCATTATTGTTTCCATTGTGACAGAAAGACTGTTATATAAGGAGATAGATTCATGTGAAGATCCTTGCTGGATCTAGTAACTGGACTTTACCTGAATAATAATTATCAAAGCTAGAAAACAAACTCAAGTACTTTGGCCCCACGGTTACACACTTGAGCATATTAATACATTTAGATGATGAAATATACATGGATATGATTTTTAGGATTTTTAAAGCAATGAAAATGTGTGCTTTTGATAGCTAGGCTGCCAATACATAGCCACTGGTGTAATGGTGGCACCAATATTATGCAAGAAACCAAGAACATTCTGATTGGGTTTACGTCCCACTCTACAAAATGAAGTCAAATCTGGTACCATTGTTGGACCAAGAAACTATGGACAGGGAGTTTCTAGCCCTAGGGGAGAATCTACTACTATTATGTTGCTGAATGGGTATAGTATTTAACTAAGTCCTAATCACTTATAGTTGTACCCATCACTTAATTCTTACTAGAGAAAATTCTTTTTGCACTAGATGGTGAGTAACATAGAGATTTACAACTGGCCAAAATGCAGAGAATAGGATACTGCAAATTTTCAGTCCCTCACATAACACATACAACATATATAACATATCCCAGGCCAGAAATCGTACTTTCTTTTCTTACTCTTCATATCCTGCCTTGGGATAGTTTCCACCATTTTGCCATAATTCAATCTGTTATGATTTGATGTATGAGATGCAAAAATATACAGGAGCATTTAAGTAAAGTTGAAAGATTTCTGAGACAAGAGGATGACCTGTGCTCCGTGGATGCTCCTCCACTGGGGAAAATCCATGATGTCATTTTAAGCTGGCTCCAATTAGCTCTTGCCACCTAAACCACTTGCTCTCTTCTTTCATCTCTGCATGCTCCTTCTCTGGTAGCTTTAAGATCAACACACTCCTTCCTCTTCCTGTTCACCAAGAGTGGAGAAAATACTCCTCACCACTCAGAGGGGAAGGTAGAAGCAATCATACAGACACATGCCCAGATCTCTCTCTTTTTCATGAAACGTTACCTTCAACCACCCAAACAGTTTTTATCATAACTTGAAAACCTTGGGTTTCTCCACATGCCTATCCACTAGGAATTAGGGAAAACACACATTTATTTCTCTCTTTCTTTTCTTTCTCAAATAAAATAGAGAAAAGGTGACAAGAAGCTCATTTAGGGTCACAACCACATAAAGAGGGTCTTCTAAAGACTGAATCACAATGTCAGAGCAGGCTGTCCTTCTCTGTACGTCCTAACAATGTGTCTATTTCTATGTAAATTACAGCTAAAAGAAGCTTCAGCCCCTATTTATGAGTCTCAAGAGAAACCAAATAACAAGAGAAGATAAAAACAAGGATATTAGAGGGAAAATTTACCTTCTACGACTACAACAAACAGTAAACACAGCCTAACTCCTGCACAAATTAACATAAAATCTCATCCTAACAGCTTATTTATTCAATTCATTTTATGGTATTTATATATATATAACATCTAGCATTCCATGAAAAAATGATGCAAGTATAAAAGACTAAAAATATGGTTTTCAAAACTAAAGCAAGCATGGCAGTCACTACAGGTTGGGTGTTTAAGAGTAGCTGTGATTAAATGGCTAAGGGCTGGTGTGGATAAAGGGAGCTTGCATCACAGACAACAGGTACTGCCAAGCAGAGATGGAAACTTCCAGAAGCAAATACCAATGGAATGTAGAAACACAAACCAGCATGGCAAAAATGAAGAATGAAGAAAACCTAGATTGGGCTAAAAAGAAAGCTGGAAAAATTGAGGATATGTTTGGTCACTGGACGATCCCTCTGTCAGAACATCTAACAGTGACATGAAAGGAGAAAAAAAATCACAGAAAGTGAAAATGGGTGTCTGTAAATCGTGGGACAAGTGTATATAAGGTAATGTATTTGTAGGTGAGAAAACCAAAAGGACAAGAGGGAGAGAGCAGAAGATGTGTTTGAAGTGGTAATGCCTGAGAATTCTGTGTACTTAATACAGACAATAAATCAGAAGGATTCAGGGAGATCGGAGCACCTCAAGCTGGATACATGCTGCCTCCCTACAAAAGCTCTACCCAAACACGTCATATTCACACAGCAGGAAGGCAAAGACCATCGGAAAATTTGAAAGAAGCCAGAAGAAATAAAGAAATAAGACTTAATGAGGATCAGCCCAATAGAAATGTAGAGCAGCATAAAAAAATTGCAAATATCTGGAGAAAATATAAATGGAGGCAAGAATAATTACAGTGGGATCATTGTTTCACCTTTGGAGAGGAATGGAGATGGAGTTTTGGGGGATATTGATTTTTCAAAGGTATGATTGGCTGGTAGGAATTTTGCTGCTAAGTATAAAGAGAAGAAAGTAAATAGAAAACATACACGTAGGCTTCTATTGATGGCTGCATCACAGTATAATGGTTATGAAAAGTGGGATTCGTAAAACCTCCTGGGGGATATTATTTATTTAGGCTGAAATTAGTGCTCAGAGATTTACAAAAGTGGAAAATACCCTGGATGATTTGTACAGGAAGGAAATTCTGAAAATTGTTCTTCCTGGCAGTTCTGTACTGGTGAAAACATGGAGTTACAGGGACTGGAAGAAGTGGAACCTGATGCTGTGTCTGCACCCTATGGGGGAAGAGCAAAAGAGGCTATCCACTGTTCTGCTCAAGACTGTAAGAAGACCAGCGAGCCACCCCCTTTAGGAAGACTGCCCGTGTGTCTACCTGGTCCTGGACTATGCTGCTGACTAAAACATGGATCTCAAGCCCTCAAGCTGTTGGTCAATACCCAAGTTTGAAAGAAAGTAAGATGCGTAATTAGTGAAGCCAAGAGGTATTCTTCAGTGCTTCTAATGATAGATCATATTTCTAAAGACGTGAAAGATTTATAACACGTATTGTACACCTGGTGCATTCCAGATGAGCGAATTTTGTGCGCTCAGAAGTAAGTGGGAAGATGTGCTGCATTGAATTTTATTGATTTTCCTCTTTGCTTGTATAGTTTTATGATGTTCCATTTTCTCTTTCTCTTGGTTTGGAAATTGTGGTCTCAGTTATTTATTTTCTTCCCTCATTTTACATTTAAAACGTATAGGCCACACTGCATCAGTTTTGAAGCCATGGGAGAGGGCTGGGTGAATTCTTAGGCCACAAAAACTGATCTCAAGGCACAGGAGTTAATTCCTTTTCCTTTTAGATAAGTTCTTCCTAAAGTTCCCATTGCTTTTCATTTTTAATTCAGTTATATCTGACATCTGACATTTTCATCTAATTTTCTGATGTCTCATTTTCAGTGATTCTATATTGGTAGTTTCTGAGGATTTATTCAGCACCAGGTTGGGACCAGTTTTCTTTTATATGTTATTGACTCAACTCTTCTTGCAATGGAACTCAGCTCAGTTTCAATAGAGATAGGGTTTTGTCTGTGGAATGCTGATAATTGACAAAGATTAACTTATAAATTCTCCCTGACACTTTCTGATATTGGTTTTAATTGGAAGAATAAGCCCTCTTCTAATGTAAAGTCCTATTCTTTCAATGGGCTCGCACATTTAGCCATGCCAGTCAATTGTTGTTGGACGTACGGCAGGACCACTGATAACATCAGTGCTTCACCCTATATTATTTGGGTTCTTTTGCCCATGAATTATAGGTCAGACTTTTATTTTTTTTTACTCATAATAATTGTGGAAAAATTAAATCATAGGTACATTACAAAAGTAACCAATTAAATTTGAAATAAATTAAAAGTTTGTGCAAACAATAAAGTTTACTTTATAAGTTGCTGTAAGAGCCTGACCCTGATAAAACAGAAGGGCCATGATCATACTCTGTAATAAAAGTTATAGATAAGTGTTTGTCCTCCAGTATCCAATAGTGGAAATTTTTGTTTTGGGGGACCATGGTTGACTGCAACAATAGCCAGTTAGAAAATGAACATGTTGATTAGGCAGGGTCCGGGGTTCTAAAGCTCAGACTTTTATACTGTCAGCAGCATTTACTTAGAACACATTCACAAAAACCTCTAATGTTATACTTCGATTTTAAAACTACTTTGTGTTGTAGAACTTGGTGAATACTGAAACTTTTACATAATTGGACCAGATAGTTAACATTTGGTTCATTTTTAAAAAATTAAAATCCCAGTTTTAAAAAAACAAACATCACAGCAGAGGAAGAAAGCCTGTACTACCTGTGGTATAAAGCAAATGCAATAAGCCAAAGCAATAGGGAGGGCAATTACGAAGTTCTGTGGATGTGCTGGAGCTTGCCTTATTCTCAGAGATAGGAGTCTGCACTGTCTTTGCTAAGCGAGAGGGGTCAGAGGGATTAGTAAGGGAAAACAAGCCTAAGAGAAAACGAAAAATCTAACCAAGACTTTCTGTCTCCACTTGCACCCCTCTCCTTCTAGTACTACAAATATATGTATTAGAACTCTACTATGGAGAAAACCGTAGTGGAAAGAAACTTTAAAAGGGGATAAATCGTTCAATTTGTGATTTAGTATTTTTACTCCTACTCAGAAACCACATGCACAGCAGCTTATCTAATGCCATATTTGATAATTTATTTTACCCCCTTTTTCTTCTGTATTCAGAGTCTAAGCATGTCAAAATGGCTGTTGTTCTTGTAACACCTAGGACTGAATCAATTTCTTAAGTTCCATTAAATGAAATAAAAATTCCACAAAAAAAATTTAACAACATGTAAGGGAGCACATGTTTCAACTGATACAGATCTATTCATTATATTCTTTTCCCATCTTCCAGATCTCATATTCCAAGGCATTGTCTCCTTCCTAGGTCAAAACAGGAAAAAAAATCAGGTAGAAGTAGACATCTGATTAAATGCTATGATGTAGACTGTGATCACAATTCTAGAGTTCTGTAGGGCAGTGGTTCTCAACCTTCCCAATGCTGTGACCCTTTAATACAGTTCCTCAGTGTGGTAACCCCCAGTCACAAATTACTTTCCTTGCCACTTCATACCTGTAGTTTTGTTACTGTTTTGAATTGCACTGTTAGGCAGGGTATGTGATATGTGATACCCCCGGAAGGGTCACAACCCACAAGTTGAGAACCATTACTCTAGTGTGTGGTCTTTTCTGTAATGCCCAGCAGATGATCATTAACAATCACACGATACTTGGTTTCTTAGATATTTCTCATAGTGCGTGGTAAAGCTGAGAAGCCAAAAGATTTAACAGAAGCATCTCTAGAGTCACTGATGCTACCACAGGAGCATGACCGACCAAAGCAATGCTTATATATTACTGTGCTAAGGTAGTCTGTCCTTACAAGGTGGAAGAAGAGGATATTTTTATCTCATGAGAAACATAATATTACCTTTGCTACATTTTTGTGTAAAATATGTAATACTGTAAATTAGTATATGGAAAGATCTGGTTCTGCTGAAATAGCAAGAGAATAAAATAGCAAAAAAAAAAATGCACAAAATGGAGCTATTAGACACCCTTAAATGCTTATAATTAGTAGGCTTAAGCAATTACATGATTGAGTACTTTGTCAGGAAATAGAAAAGTACACTCAAGCCTAAAATAAAAATTAGAACACTAAAAACATAGTTAAAATTAAGATCTCAGTGGATGTATTAAGATTAGGGAACTAAAGGGAAAATTAATGAAGAGGAAAGCAAGGCAGAAGAAAATAAACAGGAGAAAAGATGGGATGTACGAAATGCCAGTGCATGAAAGGAATCAGGGACAAATGCAACACATTGGCAGATTCTAATGCATGTATTCAGAGTATTAGGAGGAAAGGAGATGGAAGTAGAACAAATATTAGCATATATCATGTCTGAGAATATTGGAAGAATATTAACAGATAACATGAACATCTGAAAGGTGAATTGCAAATTTCAAAATGGATGAATGTAGAAGGTTGCACAAAACCATGTGCAACTGTTGAAAACTCAAGCTCAATTCTGAAAGTCAGTAAGCAAGGCAGTCACTTGGAGTAATCACTTGACTATCAAATGCTCTATAGAAATAGTAGAACTAGATGATGATAGAAGAACATATTAATTAATTTATTTATTTTGATCTGAAACACAGCTATCCCACCTTACTCGCTACCTAGTCCCTTACTCAACTCTCTCCTGCTCTCTTCCTTTCTTCTCCCATACATCTCAAGGCCTCGGTATATCAAGTTACAGAGGCTAGAGAAGGCAAATCAGTTAGGGGAAAGAATTTCAAAGGCATGGAAAAGAGTGAGACAGAGTCCCCGCTTCAGTTGTTAAGGGTCTCATAAGGAGACCAAGCTGCACGTACATGTTACAAATGTGTAGGGGACCTAAGTCTGTCCCATGCATGCTCCTTGTTTGGAAGTTCAGGCTCTAGGAGCCTTATGGGCCCTGATTAGTTGATTCTATAGGTTTTCTTGTGGTGTCATTGAGCCCTCTAGCTCCAAGAGAAATCTAAATAAACAGGAATCTTAAAATTCAAATTCCAGAAATTGATGGTTTAGAAAACATTGAAGATATTTTTAGATGAAGACCAATAGATTTGGCTGACAATATGGTACTCATCATTTCCTGAATGGAAAATGGGAAAAGGTGATTAATACAAAGAAAAACCTCAATAGGAGAGAGGGGTAAGTGAAAGACATCCATACTGGGTTGGAAAGTCCCAAAACTCAGGGAATGTGAGAAATCATCAAAGAGTAAAAAAAAGTGAAAACATTTTTTAGCATATATGTTACCAAAGTGAGCATGAAAAATATTTTTTAATGAAACAAAAAAATGCATTGATTTAGTTGAAAGTTTTGATTTTGTAAATACCCATAAGTATTTATTATATATTTATAAATTATTAAATTGTGAGTTAATACTGCCATGGAACCCATTAGTGACAGAAAAAAAAATCCTTGTATGCTAGACTTAGGATCTGGAAAATGATGAAATAACTACTAACGTTGGAAACTAGCATAAGGATCTGGTATACTTGATTTGGGTGTTTTTGCTAAAGTAGCTGAAATTTAAAGAAAGGCATAGGAGGAGTTGTACTGAGCTGCCTCAGCTTGGTATGGCCATCTAGAGCTGAACCAGACAGGTCAGTTACCAGTAACTTGGTCAAACTTCCAGACATCTTCATGATGGTCCCTTAAGTATGCCATCTCTGTGGGAGAGAACCTCAGAAGCAAGGCTATGGTACACAGTCTCTGCCTAGTCAACTCAAAAGCCAGATGACATAGAGACAGAGGCTAAGAATAAGTTCTCATGTGAAAGAAATTGGATACTGAGGAACTTTAAAGTCAAGAAAAGTGGCAGTGAGTAAACTCACTGACAAATCTGGAAATCACTTAAATTATTCTGTTAAGAACCTTAAATAAAAAAGAATAAAAAGAAAGAAAACAAATATAGCAATCTATTCATGAATATATCATAAATGGATTCATAAAAAATGATAAAATATAAAAACATAGTAGTAGAAAATTTTAAGAAATGTATTTCAGTTCACTACTATGAAAGAAGAAATGACAGGATTTAGAGAGATTTAGAAAAATATCTGAAGGAGTCACATAAAATATAAAACCAGATGACAAGGAAACGAAAATGTAAACAACTATTGAGAAAGGTCAGTCACATGGACATATAATAAAATAGACTCAGGAGATGGCATTCAGTACAGAGGTCAAATGTCCTGTATATCTTGTAGGAGCTTTGGGATTGTACCCCAACATAGCATAAAAATGAAAAAGCACAACTATTACCCACCTAGTTCACCACCTTCAAATACTATTAAAGACTCTATTTTCACCAGAAATTACAGACAAATATAGAGCATAGTTTAGCTGCTCATCCATACAATCACAGAACTTGGAGACCAAAGCAGTCTAGAATATGGTGTCTTAAACCTCAGTTCTCTAAAAAAAAAGAAGTTTTGTTTCTATTGCAAAAACTAATGCTTATATAAAATATCTCAGAGAAATTATTGATAGAAACACTCTTTCATGAGTTAAAAGATAATTGATGGATATCTAAACCTAACACAGATAATAATTGAAAATATAAAGACCAAACATAATCACAGTAAATATTTCAAGGATACTATGTATTAACATAATATGTCCAGATCTTAGGAACAGCTGGGTATCAGTACATCTTGTTAAGTACCTCAAAACTGAAAGTATTTCTAATATCTCATACTTATATTTAACAGATATTAAAATAAGAAACAAGACAAACTATGACTACCAACATTCAGCATCAAACTGAACCCCCTGTAATCCACTTAAGTAATAAATAATGCTTAAAGAAAAGGACAGAATATGTGAATTAGTATGATTGCAAAAACAAAATCTAAGAGTATTCAAGCTTAGGAATGTTCCTAATTCTTTCTCTTTAAGAGAATCTCCATAATGTATTAAGTCATTTGTTGTATTTTTAGGTATTTGATAGTACTATTGGAAAATGCCCATAATTTTTCAACATATTTTGTAATTTTTGTATCTTTAGTTCATCAATCTTTCCTAATAGATGTTTTAAACTCTAAGAACAATTCTATATAACAATAGTGCAAAGAGTTATTTACACATGTTTTGCTCTACATTAAGGTATGCATTCCCAATAATTTCTTAGTTAAGCATGATGCCATATTTACAGGCAGAAGCTAATATTTGTCAATAGAATCATCTCTTAGATCTTGAGAGATCTGTGGAGAATACTTTTCAGTTCTTGCCATGCATAATAAAATGCATGAATGTGCATACTCCCTATACAAAATTCTATAGTGTTTCACACAAACTAGAACATCCTCACTTACATATTAATTTTATCTGCAGTACTTAAGATTCTTAATACAATATAAATGTTTTTAGAAGACATCATATTCTATTTTTTAGAAAACAGAAACAAAGATTTGCCGACTGTATGTGTTCACAATAAACATATTTCCTAAATTGTTGATGATGGGATTGGCTGAATCTGTGCATGTATGTGAATAGTTGAGTTTACCAATATGTCATAAACATCCTAATAAAACTTCTCATCTCCACACTTAATGGCCTTTTAGAACTTTTACTCCTAAGTGTTACTTCCCCCTAATATTTGAAATTTACCTTCTTAGCATTTATCAGAGTGCCCAAGAAACCAATACATCTCAGCAGACTTCCCCACCTACATTATATTTATTTATTTTCTGTGTTTGCATATGTGTATGTAGGGGAGAGACTAGATTTAGATGGCCGATATCTTCCTCAAAATTGTTCTCCTTACCTTTTTGAGACAAGGCCTTCACTGAACCTGGACCTCATAACTTTGAATGGATTGGCTGGTTGGAAATCCTTGGAGTCCTCTAGTCTTCATCCGCATAATAACCTCGTTACAGATGAATACCTTCTGGACCCATTATTTTTTTGGTGGGTTCTGGGGACTGAACTCAGATCTTTATGCTTTTATAACAAGTACTTTACCAACTGAGCTACTTCCATGGACACCCTTACTGAGAGTTTAAAAAATGAATGTTAGAAGGAAACACCAGAGGAATAGAAAAATAATATCTTATTGTTAACCAAAATGGGTA
Source organism: Montemys delectorum (assembly GCA_019843815.1). NCBI lineage: Eukaryota > Metazoa > Chordata > Mammalia > Rodentia > Muridae > Montemys > Montemys delectorum. The sequence goes on from JADRCD010178430.1 coordinate 11,547, forward strand.
AGTTTGAGGACCAAATTTTCTTATACTCTTAACTTAAAAAACCAGATGATTGCCCTCACAGCCTTTGGCTACCTGTGTACTTAAGTGCTATTTATGACCCAGATAACCAGAGAGGGGTGTATGCAGACACACTCGTAAAAAGCAAAAGTAGGTGAGATGAACCATTTTGTTCCATTGAGTAAGCTGCTTAGCTATTAAGTCCCAGTGACCTTTCTGCCTCTGCCTCTGCACTGTTGGAGTTTTGGGTGCCTACCTTCAATCTGGCTTTTTCCATTGGTTCTAGAGTTTAAAACTTAGGTCACATTTGCACAACAAACATATTTGTGATTGAAGCATCTATGCAGTCCTTTCTCTGACTCTTGCCACTCACTTTCTTCCTTTCTTTTCATTAACCAGGATTTTATGATAATTCTGGGATTATCTGGGTAACTCAGGATGACGTTCCCAGGTCAAGAATTCACCATACTGCAAAGTTCTTTTAGCCACGTAGTATGGCATTTTCAATGGTTGTAATGATGTGTATGTAAAAATCAGTGAGGGTTCTGTTATTTTATTTAGTGTGTTTCTTCATAAGGAAACAAAGAATAAGGGGGTGGGAATACAATAGGCTCTTCTCTAAAACTCAGTGTTTTGTTCAGTTAGCCCATTGAACTTGCCATAAGTTGGTGTTCAGCTAAAGAAGTGGCAATTGCTGCAAGAGACAGGCTCAGCTTCTACCTAGCTTCATTCACTCTTTTCCCCTAGGCTGTTCCTTAGGTAATAACTAAATGTTTCTTAGCTTTCTCTATTGGATCAGGTGTCTGCACTTCATGTTGTTATCATAAAGGTATGAAATGGGTCAGACTTCTACAATAATCTTCAAGGTCAATTTTTAATCAGAACAGATAACTCATTTCTTATTTTATTTCTCATTGCAAATTTTGGCAAGTCACATTGTCAATGGAGCATATCAGAAATTCATCAGTCATTCTATTAAAGGCATCTTCCCTAAAGAAAACCAATTTTCCTTTCTCTAGCACCATCAGCTGTCTGTAACTCCTGAAATGATGGTAGTGTCTTGTGAACTTTTCCAATCCCTTCTGCAAAGTTGACTGGGGTGGTCATGGGGAGCCAACCATAGCTGTTGAGAATTTGGGATAAAACATCTTTGTAATATCCAGAAGATACTATTTTGCAGCTGTCCTCATGCTCCTTTGGCTCAAACAGTTATTTTTTTCTATACCATCTTCTGAAATATCCCAAAGCCTGGGATATAGGGGTTGTATTATACATGTCATTTCGAGATAAGTACTCCATAGTTATTGGTTACATGTATTTCAATTAGTTGTGATTTTTAGTAATGAACTTGTTCTATTCCAAAATGATGGGCTGACATCATCACTGACTTATGTGCATAATACTAAGTATTTAGAAGACACCTGGACATATAAATTTAGCATGATTTTAATATTAGGTTCTCCTTTATAGTCCATGACATGTTCAGCCAATGGACTTTGGGCTGAGTTTGTAACACCAAGCATGAATTACAACAATTGAATGGGCCTCGAGTTCAGTAACAGAGCTATTGATTATTCCAAGATATTACTGCCACTATAGCATCATTAGGTATAACTTTCTGGATTGATGATTTTTATATATAACAGTAATCAATAGAATTTATTGATAATGAAGTCTGTTGATGAAGTTTTTGTTCCAGCAGCCTATACATCTTGTGACTCTATATGAATTAGTCATACGGATGAAGGGTTCCAGAACTGTATCAACTTGATTTTTCCAAGTCTTATGAGTAAAGTGGTATCTTCAGCAATCATTACTAATATGAAGTTTGGGAAGAAAATCAGGAGTGAAATCAAGATCTAGTTTTAATTAGGGGGCATCTCTTTAGAACCTGCACCAACAAATCCAAGGTGTTATAGTGGCTCTGGGGACAGAATTTTCAACATCCTAATTTAGATATGAGCTGTTCGAGGTTGGTAAGAAATGTCCATGGGAACGGTAGTAACATTAATTCTATAGGTATAACCAAATCCTTTCTGATTGTATGTAAGCCCCATCTACAAGTCAAATAATAGTATTATACATCTGGTGAAAATTCCATGGTTGAGAGTCTGTTGGCCCAGGAATGAACCTACTACTATTATTTTGCTAGCTAAACACTGAATTAAATTGCTCTCTAATTTGATATATCTCAACTCAGAGATTAGTATAGTTCTCAGACCTCATCAAAGAAACATTTATGTGTAGTGGTCACAAATGTTCAAAGTATAGAATGTGTCAGTGGTATACTAGCCACAAATGACACATCTAACTCACCGTGTTAAAGCATCAAGGATCATTTCAGAAGAAGGAACATAACAAAAGTGTTGTAAGAGTCAGAGGTCAGATGGTGTCCTCTCAACAGACCAGGAAAGCTGCATTCATTAACTTATGCTTTCTGCAGTTGCCTGTAGAAGACCAAGTCATTCAACATTCCAGCATATGGGAAGCATAAGTGCATAGGCCTCATCAATAACTGAGGAGCTGTGGTCATTTGATAACCTCTGGGAAAGGGAGGGTTGGATTTTCTGAGGCTGTGAATGCTAAAAGGTTAGCCATATACCCTGGATGGCCCCACACCTAGAACTATCTGAAGATCACAAATGGGACTGGTTTACAATTTTTGAAGAGATGATCACAAGTTAGAGGGGTAGTGGAACAGGAGTAGATATAGAAACTGGTAGATGGGAGAATAAGGTGTCAATATGTTCAAAACCCATGGTATGAAATTCTTAAAGAATTAATAGAAGTAGTTATATTAGTAAAGATAGAAATTGCTAAAACATCAAATATAAGTCTTTCTTTCTTTCTTTCTTTCTTTCTTTCTTTCTTTCTTTCTTTCTTTCTTTCTCTTTCTTTCTCCCTTCCTTCCTTCTTTCCTTCCTTCCTTCCTTCCTTTTTTTCTTTCTTTCTTTCTTTCTTTCTTTCTTTCTTTCTTTCTATATTTATTTATTTTGTTTTTTTTGAGACAGGGTTTCTCTGTATAGCCATGGCTGTCCTGGAACTCACTCTGTAGACCAGGCTGGCCTCGAACTCTTAAATCCACCTGATTCTGCCTCCCAAGTACTGGGATTAAAGGCGTGCACCACCACTGCCCAGCTCATTCCTTTTTTGGAGCCATTAAAATTATATTAAATATTATATTTTGAATTTATTATTTTAGTTATTCTTCTGTCATATATTCTATCGTGCTGACAATTTTCCCTTTCTCCATTCTTCACAGTCCTTCCAACCTCCATCTCCTCTATGTATGATTTTCAAATTATCAGTTTCTGCATGGTCTCTGCTAAACACTTTTGGTACTTGACTAGCACTGTGATTTCAGCAACAGCTACATCCTAGACTGTCTTATGTGCTTCTGTATACTTCCTTCAAAGTCTTAAAAGCAACATTAATTTATTTCCAAGGCATTTGTGTTTCTAACCTGGAATGATTTAAGAGAACAATAGAACAGTGTCTAAGTTAAGGTTTTATTACTGTGAACAGACACCATGATCAAGGCAACTATTATAAGAACAATATTTAATTGGGGCTGGTTTACAGGTTCAGAGGTTCAGTCCATTATCACCTAGGCAGTAACATAGTAGCATCCAGGCAGGCATGATGCAGGAGCTGAGAGTTCTACATTTTCATATGAAGGCTGCTAGCAGAATACTGACTTCTAGGCAGCAGGTGGGAGGGTCTGAAAGCCCATGCTCACAGTGACATACCTTGAGCAAGGCCACACCTTCAAATAGTGCCAATCTCTGGGCCAAGCATATTCAAACCATGTCAGACAGGCAAAGTTTTTTCAGGGCTGGCCCTCATTTATCCAGCTGTAGACTAAGCCAATCCTCTTCTTCCACGCCTGTCATCTAGACAACATTATGCTTCATGAATAGAGAGAAGTGTTGCAGGAGTCATAAGAGTGGAGCCAAGGGCACAGAGGCAAGGATGCCAATAAAGACAATCTAAAGGCAAAGGACATTGAGGTTAGTGTCCTCATGTAGATTTTACCATCTGTAAGTTTAGACTCAGACTATAGACATCACTTAGCAAATGTTATATCATTGCCGATTTGCCTTCTCCATAAGGATGGCCTTCCATATTTCCATGTATCATTTTCATATATTGCTGTCTTTTGCAAGATTTAGGAGTTATCTATTATGTCTCTTGCTTTCAGTTTCATTTCTGCTCTCATCTTCCTGAACAGGACATTTAGAGTAACATTAAGCACATACTCTTCCATGTACAGACAGCAACTTTTGCTATGGAAATATATAGATGCTCAAAACATCTAAAACCTGTTTCCTATGGATTACTCCTTAAATATCCAAGTGAATACTAGTTGATACTTGGGAAAAGTCATGCCCCCAGCCTACACTCCTTCATCTTGCTAACTATATATGGCATATAGCAAAAGTCCTTCACTTGATCATTCCACTCTATTTGAAAATCCCCAATAATCTATACGATTGTAGCTTGCACAATCAACTTTTATTTTATTTTTGCAAACATATCTCTTTGCCTAATCTACCTAGTTTAACTCCAGGGGTAGAATTTTAGTATCCTAGTGAATATATACACATTGAAATCTCATCATCCAAATTCAAACTATCGAAAAATCAATTCATCCTTTCTCCCTCTTCTACTTGAAAGATGTTGCCCAAATTATTTCCATAAAATATGGTATCATATTTTGCATATTTTAAAGGAAGACTGAAATTTAGCATGAGTTTTTATTCTTTGGCTCTGTATAAATTCTATCCATCTTTGGAACCTGTTGAATTTTATTAAAAGAATGAAACAATTTCTCTTAGTTAGGATATTTATGTATTACACTCAATATAATAAAAGAAGATATGTATATGTACACTATATCTCTAGTGTGTATATACATATATATATATATATAAATTATATATGCAAAGAGAGGGGAAGTATTCATAAGCCCTCTCAAGACTGTGTCTCCTCCCCATCTCCAGTTGACTCATGTTCTCATTAAGTGTAACATCCTTTTTCCTATGTTTCCAAATTGATATACAGCCTTTGCCAAAACTAATATGGAAATATGCTTCTTAATTAATTGATTAACTTTTGATAGAGATTAAGCTGGAAGGCCTCACACATTCTAGTAAAGTATTTCATCAATGCAATATCTTCTTAGCCATCTCTAAATTTTTATTTTAGAATAAAGATTCATGGGGTTGCTCAGTGTGGCTTTGAACTCACTCTGTAGCTGAGACATTTCTTGAATGACTTGTCACTGGCATGATAAGCTAGTAGTGCCATGGGCCTGGCTGAACTCAGTGCCCTGGATTGGTATTCTCTGAATATCTCTGTTTTTGTTCCTCCAAGGATTTCTATTTGATAGATGGTCTTTTGTATTAAATGTGAAAATATGTCTAGTCTCAAATGTGATACTCCATTGTATTTTGGGTAATGATATCACCATTGACTGAATTCCTCAAACTAAAAGTCCAGGAATTATCCTTGACAGCCTTCAATTCCACCACTCACATTGAGTTGTGAGGTCATTCTTGCTCCATCACTCTCCGATATATTTCTCTTTCTCATCAGTGTCCTGGTTTGTCTCTTCTAACTCAGCTGGGAAGCAATCCAGCTGGGAGTTCTGACCTCAAGACACTCCCGTGTCCTCCTGTTCATTCTTCACACCACTGAAAGATTTATTTCTCCAAATTAAACTTTGATCATGTTGCATTGCTTCCTTGCTTAAAATACTCTCGTGGCTCTCTAGCCTGGTGGTTGAAGTCCAAATTTCTGAGGGTGAGATGGCGAGACCTTGGAGACCTGACACTGCATCACTGTAGGCTTCAGACTCCCATTCTTCAGTCAGATCAGTGTGCCATGGGACTTTCCTCTCCTCTGCCTTTCTGAATATTATCATCTTTGCATATCAGTGTTTGCTCATTCTGAAATTCCTTTTCCCTTTTTTAGCCAACCACATTAGGATCCAAAGCCAACTTCACTTTCTTTGGGATCTTAGGAAACATTAGATATGTCCTCAGTTCCTATTTTTAAAAATCCTCTTACCACATGGTTACGTAATTATTGTATTTTTTTGGTAATTACTCATTCTCTTTTCGATTTTTCATGCTTTCTATAATTCACATTCCTTTTACTGGTCTATAAGGCCATGAGCTTGCTTTTTGGCTCTGTTCCTGACCTCATTTTCTCCCACCTTCTCCCCAGATGACTCTGCTCCAGTACACTGGCTTTCTTCTGAGTGCTGCACACATTCCCACTTGAAGTCTTTTGTGCTTGCGACTCCTTCTGCCTCTTGTTTCTTCCCTGGGTGTTTTCATGGCTGGTGTCCTCCTTCCAGTTCAACCATTCTTTTCCTCTGTAGATAGATTTTCCTGACTCTGCAATCTGAGAGGGGCTGTGCCCCACATATCCTCAGTATCTCAAATTATATTCGCCATAATAATTCGTTAGCAGACCGCTTTCTAGATTGTAAGGTTGCCAACTTGTCCATAAGGATTGATGTACAAATTGTCAATCATGCTGTAAGTGAAGTACCCTGGAACAAGTAAAGTATAGATGGTATTGAAGTTTTCTTTTGGAAATAACACAAAAGTCAAGATTTCATATGAAGGTCATGGGTATGCATGGATTGACATAAACTCAAGAAAGCCTTTTGGGGTATTTGACTACTGTTGATAGGAGAGTACAGAATGTAGCAGGTTTATCTGGACTTAGTGCATGAACAAACATACCTCAAGGCAGTGTAGAATCAACACATATTTCTTAGTAAACAAATTTCACAAACAGGTATTGGCATTTATAGACTCAATCACTTAGATTATAATAACATAATTAAATTGAGAATTGTGGAAGACAATGTATTAGCCCTATTGCATTTTTATAGAACGTATTACAAAATGTAATTAGTCATTAAGAGTAATATGTAATTTAGATACTCAAATATCCATCTCAGTCCCCTGAAATACCAGAGGATCTTTAGTTTCAGTCTGAATGCTGGCTTGTGCTGACCAGCATACTAAGCAAGCATCCAGGGATTACCCCAACATCTGCTTGGGAAAGACAGATGTTGTCATTCCAAATCTTCGTCCATGTGCTCCTCCACATTTAAAAAGGATTGTTCTCAGGCACTGAATTCATAAATGCAAAGAAGAAATTGATGGAAAAAATGAAAGAGAAATGGAATATTCTGAATGGGAATTTTCAAGACTGGAGAAGGACAGGGAAAAAAATAGAAAGGGAAATAAGGGGTGTGGTGACGAAGGGGAACAAAGTAAGACATTATGAAGGTCTCAAGCTACATAAAATGCCTTTTGTATAGTTTGTCTTATGTGGGATTTTATCACCACATAAAACCCAATACACTTGTTTTCACTGCAAACAGGAGGACGGTGTATAAAGAAGCTGGAGAAACAGCATGCAACTCATAAAAGACATACAGTTGGAATTTACACAGGCATCCATCATGGGCCAGGGTGCAACAAGAAGCAGCCAAGGATGTTCAGTGTGAGTAAAAGCAATGCTTCCTTTCTCACAGCAGAGCCTGTTAGTTGAAATGCAAACACCTGCTCCATTCAAGGAGCCCTGGGAAACATGGCCTTTCAGGACATTTACTCTTTTCCTACATCATGTCTCCCTGCCCATACCTTCAGAATAGCAGGTGATTATTGTATTTGTGCCAAGTTTATTCCAGCTTCCAAAGACCTGCCCTTCCTTGTCTCTGAGATGTGGGATGCAGGAAAAGACATAACTCACAATAGGTCACTGGCATAAAAAATTAACAATGACCTGAGCCTCTCTCAGGCCTTCCCTTTGGAGGTTTGGCTCTAGCTCAAACCCACTTGTATCTACTGATGACAGGTTGTGATATTGCATTGTAGTTTCATTGATCAAGGCAGCCAGCAAAGTTTGTTCAACCCAGATTTTATCTAAGTGACAAGGAGAGGGGCAAATGCAGCTGGCACAGTATGATATGTGTGAGACCCTGACCCTGCCTAGGTATGGTGCTTGCTGGCACTTGAATATTTCATACTCCTGGGTTTATATCGAGGTCTTAATCCTGCAGTTGCATCATGGGAAAATTCCCTTAGTACAGCTTCTATCAGTTCAATCTCCCTTTTTAGAAAGACTTCTATAAACACATTTCCTAAACACAGACTAATTACACAGATTAAGATGACAGGTTAAGATGGCGATTTTTCAAGAGAATCTAAAAGCTACAGAAGATGCAAGGGTTTCTATAAGGCTTTAGAATACACACTTAGAACAACATAAATGAGGGCTTCTCTTGCATTAGGGAACTGGAGTCTGTCACTTTATCCCCATTGACTCTCGTAATATCCCTGGCACAGAACCACATGCAACAGATGTAAAAGGTCACCAGTGAAGGGCAAAGTATTTTGTGACAATAACAAAACTCTGCTGTTTGCTAAGCAGCCCTTCTTGCTCAGCATATTGAGTGTTATCACCTGGTTTTCACGAACTGATTTTTCTTTTTATTTGTGGGAATTTATTTTGTTGAATATGATAAAAAGACAAACAAGGAAGCAAGAGAAAGGCAAGTTCCCACTGTTTTGTTTCCCTGGGTCTAACCAAGCATCAGCTACAGCCTGCTTCATATGGGCTTTGTCTCCTAAATGAAGAATATTGTTGGTTATACCTCTTCTTGCCCCTGAACTTGAGTGATTTGCTTAGCTAATCAAGCTTAAATAACATGCAGCAGCAAGGGGGAAAATATCACTGAAAAGCAGAAATGGCTACAGCTGTTTTCTGCATTGTAGGAGAATAGAAGTTTTCTCTGCGATAGATGCTGTTTTGTTTAGAACAACTCACTGATGGAATTTTCAGGTTATCCACGAGATTCCAAAGACTAGTCCAGGACAGAGGTACGGGCTCCGGAGTAGAATTACTCTGAGTCATTATTAACTGTCAAAAATTGTTACTTTTTTTGTATCCATTCTTCTGTTGAGGGACATCTGGATTCTTTCCAGCCTCTGGCTATTGGAGTACTACTCAGCTATTAAAATCAATGAATTTATGAAATTCTTAGGGAAATGGAAGGATCTGGAGGCTATCATCCTGAGTGAGGTAACCCAGTCACAAAAGAACACACATGGTATACACTCACTGATAAGTAGATATTAGCCCAGAAGATCAGAATACACAAAATACAATCCACAAACCACAGAAACTCAAGAAGAAGGAATATCAAAGTGTGGATACTTCATTCCTTCTTAGAAGGGGGAACAAAATATCCATGGAAGGAGTTGCAGAGACAAAGTGTGGAGCAGAGACTGAAGGAAAGACAATCCAGAGACTGCCCGACCTTGGGATCCTTCCCATTTACAATCACCAAACCCAGATATTATTGTGGATGCCAACAAGTTCTGGCTGACAGGAGCCTGATATAGCTGTCTCCTGAGAGGCTCTGACAGTACCTGACTAATACAGAAGTAGAGATTCACAGCCATCCATTGGACTGAGCACAGGGTCCACAATGAAGGAGCTAGGGAAAGGACTCAAGGAGTTGAAGGGGTTTGCAGCCCCATAGGAGAAACAACAATATGAACTAACTAGTACCCCCAGAGCTCCTAGGGAGTAAACCACCAACCAAAGAATAAATATGGCGGGACTCATGGCTACAGCTGCATATGTAGCACAGGATGGCATAGTTGGTTATCAATGGGAGGAGAGGCCCTTAGTTCTGTGAAGGCTCTATGCCCCAATGTAAGGGAATGTCAGGACCAGGAATTAGGAGAGGGTTGGTTGGTGAGCAGAGGTATGGGGAAGGGAATAGGGGTTTTGTTTTTTTTTCAGGGGCGAAACCAGGAAAGGGGAGAACATTCAAAATGTAAATAAAGAAAATATCTAATAAAAACGTTGCTTTTGTATATTGCTACTTTTGCTTTTATATGCACTGAGGGAGAAAGGGTAAGAAGTGGTAGATACTAGACTTCTGGGAAGATGCAAATCGAAGCTTTCTTATTATATGTTTATTCTCATACACAGGAATAGAGACAGGAAATAGTGGCCACCTGGACCTTCAGTAAAATGAGAAATTGGAAGAAATTTCTTAGGGTGGGAATGTTTGAAAATTCCCACTCTTTGTGAATCATATCACAACCAGTTTGGGGCTATTATCAAATCTCTTATAATGCCTCTTACAACATTAGAGTAGTTCTCCCTCTTCTCAGTTAGGGTATCCTATGCTTGATTCTCTATAACTCAGATTTGTGACCAGGTATCTGGAAAACTCCAGAGACAAAAAACCAAAAGAAGAAGTCATTAAGGAGATTCAAGTATGGGGATTCTGTGAGTCAGGCACTTGAAAGGTATTGTGTGTGGGAAGGCCTCACCATGCCCAGGAAACTGGGAAGGTAAAGGCTGCCTCATGGCTGCATTGTGACTGTAGTGTATTATCTGGATATTAAAAAAAATGTGGACATACAATAGGTAACTATTCTGCTACAAAGAGAGCTGCTCAGCGAGTGTTTTGATGCCAGAAACAAAAGTTCCACAACTTCAGTCAGCTTTTCCTTTCCCACTTTCTCCAAACTCTAGGTTCAGCTGCCCAACCCTCTCAATATGTATGTATGTATGTATGTATGTATGTATATATGTATGTATATATGTATATCTATCTACATATATTATCTATGTACTATGTATCTATCATATATCTTCTATTTATCCTCTGTTCTCTATTTCCCTTTCTCTCTCTCTCTCTCTCTCTCTCTCTCTCTCTCTCTCTCTCTCTGTAGAACAAACTACCTCTAAATTAATCCTCTTACATAATCATCACCAATGATGGAATTATAAAATTGTAATATCACTTATACTTCATTTTTCCTACTTGGTTTAAATATAAAATTACTTCATTATAATGCATTCATAAGCTGGGTATGGTGGTGCACAGTCTAAGCACACAGGAGGCCAGGCTGTGAATTCAAGGCCAGGCTAGTCTACATAGCAAGAAACAAGACAATAAGGCTATGTAAAGAGACCTTGTCTCAAAGACAAAAAAATAAAACAAAACCAACCAACAAACAAATAATGTACTCACACATAAAAACATTTAATTTTTAGATTAAGATAGAGACTCAGACAAATACCTACAAGGTGCCAAAAATTTCCATTTCAATCAACTTCTACGCATTAGAATGGCCATTTTTGGAGCTAAGATCTTTGCAGGGTTTTTGCTTTGTTTGTCTGTTTTCAGCTCCTTTTCTTAGTCTCCTTATTACTTCTGTTTTAGTCTCTTTGTGTCTGGGAAGAAGAAAACATGAGGTCAAAGGTGACTTAGGAAGAAAACATTTATTTTGTCTTTTAGTTTTGGAGGGCCAGTCAAGAGAAGTATTTCAGCATGTAGGGAGAGCAAGAAGCTGAGGAATCACATCTGCAATTGTAAGCATTTGAGGCAGAGACAGCAAACTTGAAGTGGGGATGAGTCTATGAACTTCAAATCCTGCTCCAAGTGACTTACTTCCTCCAGCAAGGCTCTACCTCCTAAAGGCTTCACACCCTCCAAGTGCCACTAAGGACCACGTTGTACCTATGGTAGACATTTCTTATTCAAACCACCACCCTCTCCCCATTCTTCTATACCAATTAACATATCACCATTTTCATGAAGCTAACTGTGACTATTCAAACCACCCAGGAGTCACTGGTCGAAATTCTACAGCACCATTTTTTTAAAAAAAAACTTTTTATTGATTGTTTTGTGAGTTCCACTTCATTCACCTCAGCCCCAATCATCTCCCATGTCTGCCCTCTCACCCCACAAAAAAAATGGAAAACACAAAAAGAAATAAACAAAGATAATCAAAACAAAGCATAGAAAACATCTCCTTGTGGAAGCTATAGTGTGTTACAATATGTCCCACAGTATACTGTCTGTCCAGGCATCTTTACTTGCAGATGTTCATGGCAATGAGTGATTCATTCATCTGGTTTGAGGTCTCTGGCCTCTGTGACACCAACACTATGGGATCTTCACTGGGACTCCTGTGAGCTATCCTGTTGTTGCCCCGTGTCATGAAGATCCTGCAGCTTTGCATCAGTGGGACTCGTTCTTTCATGTGACCCAAGCATTCACAGATGATGTAAATCTGGGGGTGGAGCAATTCAAAGCCCTGAGATCTGGGCCTGGAAGGCAGCTTGTGGTTTGGATCTGGCTATCCCTTACCTGTACTACCAGGGCAAGGTCAGGAGCACTGCTCTGGCTAGGCCACCCAATACCAGCATCAGCAAAGGCACAGTCAGCTCTCCTATTTAGCATGCCCTCGAGACCAGCTTCCTCCAATTCATACTTCCAGAGCCAGCTCTACTGTGTTGCCCAGTTGAAGCATGGGGCCCACTCTCCCCAGTGCTGCAGACTGTAAGGGGTTGTACCTGCTCTCTCACCAGCTTGTACCTTCCATGCTGGCTCCCAGGTGCCTTCACCATCATGGCAAGCTTCATTGTGTTGCCCAGGCAAGGCTCAGGACCCATTCTTACTAGTAGTACAGCCAGTCAGGAGGAGGGCTCACTCTCCCACATCCATGACCTCAGGGCCAGCTTTCCTGATGACTGCAGTGTGTGTGTGTGTGTGTGTGTGTGTGTGTGTGTGTATGTGTGTGTGTGTGTGTGTGTGTGACCCCCCCCCCCCCAGAACCAGCTCTACTGTGCTGGCCAGATTAGAAGGTTCTTGCCCAGTCTCTTAAGTCAGGGAGGGGCCAGGCTAGTTCACCAGAGCCTGAAGCACTCTTGATAGGAAACATTTTCAACATTGTGACAATTCTTTTTGTGTTTTCTCTACATGATTTTGTTCTCCCTACCAAAACTAGAAGAAATTCTGAGGCTAAAGAAATGTATTGCTTATTTTTGTAGATATTTTTGACTCTCCTAAGTCTATTCCTGGGTACCTACTAACTTCCCAATTAGCATTCTGTTAATGGGTGCGGAGTTACATTAGCCTTGAAAATAAGCCTTTATTAGCCAGGAAAATTATACTAGTGGGAAGTGGAGCTGTTTCATTAGTAGGTCCAACCAAGCTTTTTCTCCTTGGTGGATATTACTTAGGTGGGCCACTGTATGGTAAATTACATTCTCACAATGAAGAATTATAAGGCTTCCAGAACTCTGATTTTATGTGGTGTCCTGTTCAAAATGATTCCTCCCTGCTTTACTCAAAAAGAAACTGCTAGTTCCCACATAGCTTCATTAAGAGGAGTCAAAATAAAATAAAGCCTAATAATGTCCTGTAGTCAAGAAATCAAATTAAGAGAGCTTACAGACTCTTTTAATATTTTTTCAATGTTGGGAGTACAGTTAGCTTAATGAGAGACTAATATCTTAAACCCCACATCACCCTGAGTACTACAAGCTCAGGCGTTTATGTGCAGCCCTTAGACACAAATCGTAATTTTAAATATCACTATTGCCATGCTACTGAAAGGTATCAGAAGACTAACAAAATTATTTTCATGTTCCCAGTTTACTACTAGTCCTCCTTTCCAGTATTCTACTTTCTGGCTTTATTTTGTCTTTTTTGTCTTTTTTGTCTTTTTTTTTTTTTTTTTTTTGGTGTTAAAGCATGCTTTGCCTATTTATTTTTATATCAAATTTTTTGATATAAATTGGTATTTACATCAATTTTTTGATATAAATATAAATTGATATTTACATTTATATATCAATAAAATTTGATTATTTTATATCAAACATTTCAGAAACACAAAAGGAAATAGAAGAAACTATACATTTTTTATGAGACTACTAGATACTAGACTTGACATCTGCAATGGATAAGGAAGAAAAGCAGTCTATCCCAGGACTTCTTAATGAACATAAGTACACAAGTCAAAAGGAAGCATTACTGAGCATAGATATCACTGGGTACCAGGTAAAATGATCAAGTTGAAGAAAGGTTTGTCCTGTGTTAATGACAATTCTGGATACATATCTAACTCATCCAGAATCACAGTCAATCTGGTTATCTTGATGACTTGTTACAATCTTTTTTTTTTCCTTAGATATTTTCTTTATTTACATGTCATATGATAGCTCATTTTCCACATTTTTCTCTGAAGAAAAATAAAAAAGTAAAATAAAATAAAAAAAACAAAAAAACAAAACCAAAAAAAAAATGTTCCCTCCTCCCTCCTCCCTGCTTATTAACCCACCCTCTACCACTTACTGGCCCTGGAATTCCCCTACACTGGGGAATAGAACCTTCACAGTGCCAAGGGTCTCTTTTCCCATTAATGTCCAACTTGGCCATCCTCTGCTACATATGCTGCTGGAGCCATTTGTCCCACCATGTGTACTCTTTGATTGGTGGTTTACTCGCTGGGAGCTCTGAGGGTACTAGTTAGTTCATATTAACTTTCATTATATCCATGTTCATGCTCGTGTATTATGTCTCTCTGTGTGCCTGTCCATGTGTATGCAGGTCCTGTGGAGAGTAGAGAGTATTTCTGATTCCTGGGAGTTGGAGGTACAGCTGGTTGGTTGTGTGCCACCCAACATGAGTGCTCAGAACAGAACTGCAGTTCTCTATAAGAGCAGTGTGTGTGTGTGCGTGAGTGCCCTTATTCTCCAAGCCCTCTTCCCAGCCTTGACTTTGATTTTTGTTTCTCCGTTCTTACTATTGTTCCATGCCCTTTCATGCATCATGCTTTGCGTTTGAGACTTCTCAAAGCTCTTTCTTCCTTAGAACTGCTATTATCTACAGAAAGACTGCCCCAGTCGGGGAACACTTGGAAGTGTAATGAAAGTTCATTTTATATTGGGCTTTGACTTTTATATCCAGAGCATAAATAAGAAAATTATCTGTAATTAAAATTCTCACAAACTCCATTAGTTGATATTAATAATAACAAGAACCACTTCAACAAAGTTGAATGAGTATATCATTTTCTTCTACATTAAAGTAAATCTATCTACACTCAGTTGAACCTCAGTTTTATAGTTGAATTCTTAGTATAGGTCATATTGTTACAAAAGTGATATTCTTCTGCACATGAGATGGAGTGAAGTGTTTATGCTCTAATAGATACATGGAACTAAGATGATGGCAGCAGGCCAAATCTGCACCCTCAAGTTTTGCTAGTATGTTGTGTCGCATCGCACATGAGTAACTGTGTAGCCTGAAGAGCTAGCACAGTTAAATATCACTCATCTACATATCTTTCCCTTTCTCTGACCTCTTTTCATCTCTTTAACATACAACATCAAATCATAAATCCCATGGAGTCTAACGTTTGCATGGTACAACTTTACTGTAGAGATCCCCTGAGGTGTCCACTTCCATGGGAACAGAGCTAGACATCTGTCCATAATGCTTCTTGCTACTCAATTGCAAACATCTACAACTATGCATGAAGCTTCTGCACATCAAAGGTGTCAAATTGAGGACCAAAAAGATGAGTTTGTTTTTCATCTATCATTACCTTATGTTTAAATTATGCTTTAGGTTAAGCAGATAAATCGTGATAAACACTTGTCATCATTAAAATTTTTGCCCTTGACTTTATTTGGAAGCATTCACTTCAGAAAAACATCAAGTCTACTTCCAAACAAGCCTCAATGAATTAAGATGTATGTTAGTAAATGATGTCATGAGACTGCTAGTGTCAACAAGGGACTTCAGTCATCTTTCAGCTTTTACAGTCAACAACTAGGGAGAGAGATGTCATTGAGACTGTGACAGCACTTACATTAGAAGAAAGAAAATCATTATGCAGATCTATGGATTTTAAACCTGTCTATAAGATGTAGTGGATTGGTTCAGGAAAGAAAATACCATGTCTCTCTGTATTGAACTGTTACACATTGTGGATACAGATGCAACTCATCTTGAAGTCAGCAATGAAGGCAAGCCATGAAGGTCCTTACATACACACTCTAGTACTAGATCAATGTCATGTATTTACCTATGCTCTTTCAAAACATCATTGAATTTCCTCACAAACAAAGCAAACAGGCTTTGTTTTTCACTTGTTTGGAATATTTGGAAAAATTTTTAATTGAACTTTTAAAATTTTATTTTAAATGTATACAGTTGTTTACCCGCATATATGTTTCTGTAAGATCTGAATGTCTTGTACCTATGGAAGCTAGCAGAGGACATTGGGCCCCTTTGAACTGAAGACAGACAATTGCATGTCACCATCTGAGTGATAGAGATCAAACCTGGGTCACCTAGAAAGAAACTAGTGTTCTTAACATATAAGCCATGACTTCAGTTTCATATTTGAGGAAATTCTAATGACTGACATTTAATTCATTCAAAAAATAGTATGACTTTTAAGTTCATAGAAATAAATAAGATTATATAATGAAGAAAATGCTTTGCTGAATGTAAAAATAAAATTTATTAGGCAATTTTCACATTGCCAATAATTCTTTTCTAATGGTATCTTAGGGAAAGTTAATCTATTTTAAAATTCAATACAATAAATAAATATAATTGATTTACCCAAGGTTTTATTTTTTTAGTTCTTTGGAATGTGTTAGCATGATTTCATAGAGTTGGTCACTGTAGTAGAGGTATGATATGTAATTACTGATCTGAAGAGCAAAAAACACCTATAATTTATACCTTTAAATATAGCTCAATTTTTATTTGTAGTAGTTGGATGCACTCAAAACCCTAAAGACTATAAGGAGGGGGCTTTTTATAAGTAATCTTTCATTTCTGGAAATAGAAGATATTTAAGCACCAACTACAAGTCTTATAGTGATACATTATCATATTAAGCTTTACGCTATCCTGTGAGATTAAGGTAGTTGGCTGCATAGTTTATGGAAGCTACATGCATCAGAATCACATAAGAATTTGTTCAGCCTTTGATGAGCATTCCAGTTTTCATCCCTGTTTTGAAATTTTCACATCCTACTACATCTGGGTTTAAATGTATACTTTTGACTTTTAGAAGAAACAATAATACAATACAAACATCTACCATGTCAGGTAGGGTGTGGTCTTTAGACCAGATTTCCAAAGTGTCTTGAGGAATGTTGGCTTAGAAAGTGCTAGCTGAGATGTCTTCACAGGTGTCCAATGGGATTGGTTGTCACCCAATGACATTTAATACTAGTAGATTACTAGCTCAAAGAACTTAACATTAGACTATCTTTTAATCTAGTGAAATATAATAGACTTAAAATATTAAGATGCTAGGGATGGCTCAGCCATTAAGAGTACTTGCTTTTTTTTCAGAGGACCCAAACTTAGTTCCCAGCACTCATAAGGTGGCTCACATCCTGTAACTCCAGATCTAGGGAATCTGATGAACTTTTCTAGTATCCCAGGACATTAGTGAATTCATAACACACACACACACACACACACACACACACACACACACAGACACAAACACACACATGCACACATATGCACACATATGCACCCGGACACACACATACACAGTGGGGGAGGAGAGAGACAGAGACAGTGAGAGACAGTCAGAGACAGACAACTCAGAGGCAGGTAGAGAGACATGTAATAATACTAATACTAATACTAATACTAATACTAATACTAATACTAATAATAATTCTTAAAATATTAAGTCTTCTTATTTAGACTTCATGAGTCTAATATGACCTTTAAC
Source organism: Montemys delectorum (assembly GCA_019843815.1). Lineage (NCBI taxonomy): Eukaryota > Metazoa > Chordata > Mammalia > Rodentia > Muridae > Montemys > Montemys delectorum. Next base: position 29,168 of record JADRCD010178430.1, read on the forward strand.
CAACTTGATTTGATTTGTTTGCTTTGTTTTCTTGTGACAGTTTTATTTTCCACTGCTGTACTAGAAAATTAGTTTTTCACAGAAAAAAATGACAAATTTAAACTTTCTAGATATCAGATAATATGGATACACTGACTATTTAAGATGAGAAAGGCTATAGAAGTTACAAAAGGTTTGGTGCATGCACGTGCTCTCATACACACACACACACACACACACACACACACACACACACACACACACTTACACAGATGCCCCACTGGGGCACAGGGCTCCTAGGTTGTATAGTATATGTGGTGTTCATGTTTACTACACTATTCCAGGTGGAAGAGGAATGTGGCATTGATCTCTTAACAGCTAAAACCCATCAACAGCCATTAGTTGTTCACTGTCATCGATGAACTTGTTACACACATATACACTGGTTATAAGCAGAAGGTTATGCATATTATCAGTTAACTTTTTCCGAGTCTATGCTGTCATACTCGAAATATATTTTTTCAGAAAGGACCTCTGTGTGTAACTCTGACTCTTCAGTTCAGTCGCCACAGTGTCAGCATTAGCAGGCTTGCACCAGTGCACTTGACATACAGTTTTTCACTTAATCTTAATAATCCTACCACCCATTTGGCATAATACAATTCAGAGTTGTCATACAGTAAGGAATAGAGTTGGATTTGAACATGTATCCATGTGAGTACAATGTATTAGCTACACAAATACGTTCATGAGATAGAATCTATTATGATGAAAATAATTGGAAGTGATTTCAATAGCTGACATCAAAGAATGAGTTTAATTAAATATGGTAAGTGAACATAATAAAACAAGGATGAAGTTATTAAAATTATAATTTAATACAGACACTCTTCAACTTAAAATGGGATTACCTCCCCATAAACCTATCACAAATTGAAAATATTATGTCAAAATTACATTTAATACTCCTGGCCTAATGAACATTATTGCTTAGCAACACTGTGCATTGTTAAATATTGGTGTTTCCCCTGTTGACCTCAAGGATCGTTGTGAACTGGGACTGACTTGGTTGTCCAGGGTCATAAGGGGGAACCATATTTCATGCTTCCAGAATTAAAAAAAACATTGGATTTCTATATAATAAAATTTATTTCATGCTATAGTAGAATTAAAAGGCTATAACACTGAACCATTATAAGTCAAGAATCATCTGCATGCTAATTGTTAATGGATTAATAAATAATGCAATCAAATCATGCAAAAGAAATTATTATTACATAAGTACATGCATGTGGAGGCTATGTGCTACTGGAAAGGATACACATTTAGCAGTTATAAGGGCATAGTTCAGGCTAAGTTGCTTATTATATTATAGAAGATTCTTAAAGGAAGACTTAGTTACAATTTATTAATTCTTGCAGTGGGGAAGTTCGTTCATTTGTTGAGAAAATTATTTTTAAAAGCAACTTCTCTTTATTAGTGATGTAGTTTAGCTCTCTATGTTTAATAACAATAGGAGTTGCTTTACAGAACTAGCTTACCTATTGTCTGTACATCGAGACAGTCATCTGATGTTTGCAGAGAGAGATGAAGATGTAGCAAAATTGTCACCTGACAGTTCTGGATTAGTTGATAAAAATAATCAGCCATTTTCAGCCTCAATATAAACTATCTTCAGAAAATACAATGGTGAAAAAAAATACATTTCCAACCACACAAATCCAAACAGAATATAAATCACTCCTTGAGAATAGAGATTGCCAGTTCAGAAGAGGAGAAATTAAAGAAATTCAAATATTCAAAAAGGACATGAAAAATTTAAAAAGGCAATTGTATGAGTAAAACTGATAGCTAGAAGACAGGGGTAGGAAAATTATAAGAGATAAAAGATTGGGGAGTTTGCTATGAAATTGAGTCTCCTAGGCATATCCAAAGCTCCAGCCCAAAGTCTCACTGACATGACTACTAAACGAGCTGAACAGGGAGAATAACAGGATAACAGGCATGCAGAAGTGAATGGAGAAAAGTGTAAGAGGCCTCAACTTTATAAAAAGAGCAATGGGTAATTAAGGAATATTAAAAGCTGGAGAAAGAGTCATTGCCAGGGAAAAGTACCCCAACACACTGATTGGCTGTCCAAGGGAAGAAAGGAATGTTATAATTATATTAAAACTTCCAAGAAATATCTCTAGCTATATATATACTATTTAGAACAGACACAGGAGAACTCATGCAGTACAATTTTAAAGTTGAAATAAAATACAAACTTAACTTTATTACTAATCTATGTTAATGCAAGAAAAATAAGTTGAAGCCTAGAGATTTTATTATATGTAAGGAAAATTCAAGTTCAGAATAATAAAGTGTTCATGAGAGAACAAGATTTTTTTATACATGTATTGCATAATAATTTATATATCAATAGAATGTTTATTTTATTAATGGATATATTTTGGATGAAAACAAGGTCCAGTAAGACACTTAAGGAATAGCTAGAATATAATCTTTCATTAAATGCAATCAAATAAGAAATGAAAACAGACACAACATCAGTCTTCATTATTTAAAACATTTTAAAATATACTGAAAATAGCTAGGTTAAAAATGTTACGATGAATACATTGGATATTGCAAATTCGATCATCAATAGGAGGAGAGGCCCTTGGCCTTGTGAAGGTTTTATGCCCCAGTGTAGGGGAATGCCAGGGCCAATAAGTGGGAGAGGGTGGGGTGGCAGGCATGGGGCGGGGGGAGGCAAAAGGAGTTTGTTCTTGTTGTTTTTGTTTGTTTGTTTGTTTGTTTGTTTGGAGGGGAAACTAGGAAAGGAGAAATTTACATGTAAACAAAGAAAATATCTAATTTAAAAAAAATGTTACGATGAAATTAAAAAAGCATCAAGGACTACCTAATTCTATGGGTGGCCCACAAATTCCCAAATTGTCAGCAATGCATATGTTAGCATCCCTTAATCCTCACCAAAGAAGCTTCTTGCAATAGATGTCAATTAAAACACAAAGCCTAATCGGTCAATGTGCAAAGAATGAGACTATTGAGTGCTCATCCCTAAGTGGGGCGTGCATATCACACCTCTTTTCACTGTGCTAAGGTATCATTGCAGAGGAGGAATGGAAAGGTTTTAAGAGCCAGAGGTGGTGGATGATCTCAAGTAAATATTTTTTGTTTTGTTTTCACCAGACACAACAGGGTAAATGCATATATTAATTTACATTGGTTGGGACTGCACACATAATATTACCCAGATTAAGCCAGACCAGATCTCAGTATGGAAGAAGGAATGTGCGTGTGGAGTCCTGCCCGTAGGTGAGGAGCTATTGTCATTTGGTAACTTCTAGGAGAGAAGAATCATTCTTTTTAAGCATGCTATCTGTGGTAGGTCCACCAGTCTTCAGGTTAATTCCCACATCCAAGAGGATTAGAGCAGTACAGACTGGATTCGATGTGTTAAACACACACACACACAAACACACACACACAAACAAACAAACAATCAAAAGTTGTGTTGGTAAGGAGGTAGCAGTAGACCTAGGAGGATTTGGGGAAGGAGGGTGGATATAGTCAAAGTATGTTATATAAAATTTGTAAACAATATAAGTATTACTACAAAAATCTTTAGCTTGCTTAAAGCCTGTCAACAACTCTATTAAAAATTCTTTTACTTTATATCCAGTTTATACTGTGCCCATTCAAAAGTTTTCTTTCATATAAAAATCATGGACTCTAAAGTATAAATTTTTAAAATATTGCTAATGACATTAATATGTAATCTAGTCAAAAGCCTAACCTAAAACTGACAAATACTATAGAATTTTAGATGCTTTTAAAATTTTACCTCCATGCTACTGTGTATGCATGCCATGCATACATATATACATACATATATATGTTATAATTACATGTGCTTATGTATATTGTTTACATGGTATAATCTGGATTTTAAATAAATGGACATATTAAGTAAAAATCAAAAAAGAAGAAAAAATCTTACTAATTTTAATTAGAGGAAAAGAATAGAGCTAATAGTAATAAAATAATGGGTTAGAATAGAAATGTTGAAATAGAAACTATGTCATTATAAATAATTCTAAAACATAATCTAAGTTCATTAAAAGAGACCAATGAAATTAGTATAGATTGCTCTAGTAAAATGTAATACAAAAACTGGAGCCATGTATAAGGTATGGGAGAACATAGAAATGTTTATGTGCCACAATAATTAATCTGATGGTGCAGCTAGGACTATATTAGATTATCAGCTAGCAGCTGAGAATCACATAATGGAAATTCCGGTTCTTCCTATAACTACTTAAGGATGATGTCAGTAGATCTCAAATGCCTTCTCTTAATGAAAATGATTCCTAAATGCTTCCCTACATGAACTCTATCAAAAATTCAAGGAGCAGATAACTCCAGTCTTACACGAGGTATTTCAGGACACCAGATGTTAGAGGCGAACAACTAAGACACTCTATGAGCCCAATGTAACTGGCTATCAAATATACAGAAAGTACAAGAAAGAGAATTGCAGACCAATATTACTTATGAATATAAATAGAACAGAAAACAATACATTAGCACTCTTAAACCCAGATAGATGGGCATAAGCCATTACATCATAATCACTCTGCATGTCAGAATATAAATTGGATCCAGCATTAGAATATTTAGAATGAGATTTCAACATCAGTAGAAAGAAGAAAATAAAATAATTATTTCCACAGAACCATAAAAAGGTATTGTAATAGAATTCCACAGCCATTTGTTATATAAAAAATAATCCAAGTAAACTAGACATAAACATAAAAATCCTCAACTTGACAAAGGGGAAAAAGATGTTCAGATAAATCACTGGAATAAATAGTAGAATTTAGTTGTGTTTCCAGAAACAATATTGGTATATAAAGTTCAATGTTCCAGATATCAGTACAGTTTTCCTGATTAAGCACAGATGTGCAAACTTAATTCAGTGCAGAAGATTTGAGAATATGTATAAGTCTAGTATCAGGTTTTCAATAGTATTACCTATTCCTGACACCCATGAGTAGAATAGAGCATATATAATATCTTTAAAGATAAAAAGTACAGAGATTAACAAAAAATGAAAAGTTAAGTAGAGGCCAATGAAGGTAAATACCATATTTAGTAATGACAGCCCATGTTTTTTTCTTTAAAATAATTTTGCCCTAAAACAGACTAGAGATCAAGTGCAATTCTAAAATATGGAGCAGAGTATAGTTAGAAAACATTTTCAGAGTTCGAGGTCAGTCTGGTCTACAGAGTGAGTTCCAGGATAGCCAGGGCTATACAGAAAAACCCTGTCTCGAAAAACAAAACAAAACAAAACAAAACAAAAAGCCGAAAACATTTTTATAATTTGAAAGGATTGATTAATTGACCTTAATGGCTAAGAAAGCCCCCCCCCCCGATCTAAAGAGTATTCATGCCTATATACAATATAATTATTTTGCTATCACTATATAAAAGTAAAGACAATACTTTTAAGTACATATTATGGACAGGCAAATCTGAGGCATACTTACCCACATGTAAAGACTGGCCTGAGGCAGGGCATTTCCCAAAGATCAGTGATGGGAGAAGGTCTAATTATCAACTCATGTAAGGATGTTATTTAAAACTGGGGAAAGATAAGCACACTAAATCTTTATCTAATACTGTGCATAAAGTGGATGTCCAGATACAGCATCTCTTGTGTAAATACAAGTTAAAGCTTAAAAAATAATAATAAGACAGAAAAACACCATGAAAGTATTTCAATTAATTCCTAAGAGGTGTTTTAAAGTGCTCAAACAAGAGAAAGACTTACATTTAAAATACGATGATTTTCAAAATACACCATACATAGCTTGAAGAGAGAAGAGAGAGCCCTTTAAACAGAAGAGCAAAGGTTTAAAACCCCACAGATAACTAAAGCAAAGGCCATCCGTGAATCACAAAGGCAAGCATAGCATGTGAACCAAGATTCCAGAACAGAGGAAGCATGAAAGACTTTAAATCATGTTAACATTCTCAACCCCATCAGTAATTAGGGAATAGCTAAATACCAAGTGCAAGTGCACACGTGCACAGGCAGAGTCCCTGGTGGAGGTGCATAGGAAAACAGTCCTTCTTAATAGCAAGCCATCAGTTCTTAACAGTTTGAAGGTGCTGCACTGACTGAGCCGGGTCTCCGGCCCCTGAATAGACTAATTTATTGGGAAATAGTATGGAAATATTTCTCATTGCATAATGAGCCAATCAAGGACAGAGAGGGGAGAATATGGTAAGATATGGGGCTTCCAGCTCAAAACCATAGCCAATAAGGGTAGACACACTAAGGGAATATTTGAGATAAAAGTATAAATGACATTTATAGAATTATTAGTACAAAAAGTTTAGGCAATTCTAAAGGTGATGGGAAATCATCTTACAAGGGTATTTGGTAGCCTTCAAGGCACTTCCCAAACTTAGATATAGAAGTAGTTGTCTTGTATATTTTTACATGTATTTTAATTTTCATGGAACTTAATTATGTACATATATATTCCCTTTAGCATGTATGATATCTATCTCTATATGTCTATTAATCATTTTTCATCTGTCTATACAAAATATAATCTGAAAACCTAAAATTTCACTGCAACTGGAACTACTTCTAACCAACAGAAACTGTTAAACAAATCTGTTTTTCTCTGTCACTTTGAACACTGGGTAATGATTTAGTTTACAGGACAAGAAAAAAATACTTCCTTCAGCTGCATGATATTCTCCATGATCTCTTTGGAACACCAAAATATCTAGATTTATGGGTCAAGGATCTGAGGATGAGGATATCCCTTGTATTGAGCGCCTCCTGCCCACCAGGTGTGCTGTGGAAAATTCACTTCTGTCTGCAAAAAAACATATCTACATCTAGAATGCCCTTATTCCCATTTCTACTCAGGCTGGGAAACAGAACTGAAGGCATTTGTAGGCCTGGGATGAGAGGCCAAAGCCATCTCCTCAGGCCTTGCTTCTCAATCTCTCTTCACATTCCCACAGGTGCAACACCCATTTGAGACCCTCTGGGCCAGAAGCTACGTGTGGTGCTGTTCTGACTGCATTCCATCATCTTCTCCTATAACCCTGAGCATAGGGAGAAACTTGCTTTCTGTTTGGAAAATAGGAGTTCGTTAGTCTTTATTGCTGGGAGATTTATGGCCGAAACTTGGGCTCTAGTGTTCAGTGTGACTCTCAATCACTTGTAATAGAGAGGAAGATTTAATGGTATTTGGTTTAATGTTCTCAAATTCTAATTAAGTAAACTGAGGTCTGACCTCTTTACATGGCATGACTATTTCACTATATCCACAGAACAAATTGGAAAAATACCTCTTTTCTTTTCTGCTCTTCTTACTTAATCATTTTTTCCTTTGGATTTGTCACCTGTTCTATCCAGTGGGATAGGGCTCAGTTTAGAAGTTTAACACACACCTATTTGTCCAGCTCTTTTCTTGACTTAGATGTTTTCCTTAGTGAATAGAGCTAAGGACATTTTAATTAATTTATTATGTCCCTTCAATTAGGGGACCCAATTAATAATTGAAATGGGTTTTTAATTGGTTTATGTCCTCTAGGGTATCATATTAATAACATAAATAAACTAACAGGTTTGCATTGAATTAGGATCCATCTATATGCATATCTGTCGCCTCCCCATATATTATCTATCGTTAACCTCCAAAATTGAATGCAACTTATCAAATAGACATTCTCATGAACTAGGTTTTGTTGTTGCTGCTGATGTTTTCTTGTTATTGAGAAACAAGGTCATAGTATTTTCTTATGTAACACTGACATTGGGTGTACCTTTTCTGACTAGATGCATTATATTCACTTTTCTAGGTTTATAATTTTAAAATCACATGTGGCTGCTTATTCTATCTTCTGCTTAATTACAAAATCATATTTTTCCTAGAATCCCACTTGTTTTCAATTAATTAAATAAATAATAGAAGAGGTTCTAGGGCATGCATAAGTTCACACAGCAAGCTAGAAGCCAGGAGAGTTATCTCTGCTTGGACTCATGTATCATTCTGGCGACTTTCATTTATCTTGCCTCTGAATTTCCATTAGCATTAGCATATCATTCAGACCATAGTCACAGTTGGGTCAGTCTACTATTTTCTGAGAACACCCAAATAAATTATCTTATGAAATAATTCACTCTCTTATTCTCAGTTTTTAATTCATGTCAGGATCAGTTGTGTCTCTTTATGTCATTTGGAAAAAAATTCCTAAAACTTCCCCTGTGTATATCACTATGTTCACACACACCCCAAAAAGGTCTTGTTTAAATTATTTTTCTTTACTAAGTCTCTGATGGTTCTCTTACTACAATCACTTCTGTACAATCTTCTTTTCCACTGAATGCCACTGCCTTTTCCTCCTCTCCCAGGCCTCTAGAACTGGAGGTCTCCTTTTCACTGTGCTTTTCCATAGAACCATCTGGAAAACTGCTAGAAAATGTCACTCTTGAGGATTAGTAGTCTGTTTCAGCAAGTTTTCCAAGCAATTATCAACTTTGAAAATATGTGTTCTAACCTCTTAAAGGAACACATAACTAAGTTGTATGTGGTACAAAGTTTTTGTTTTGTTTTGTTTTAATAAATAAAGAAGTGATGCTCTTTGCAACCTTTATACTTTGATCAAATTATTCATCTTTCAAAGACTTTAAAAACTCACTCCTTATACAACTGAATGTATGGTTCACTGTTTCCAAATAAAAGCTGGTTGAAAGTTGAGATTCCCAGCTTTCTTCTTAACTCGTATCTTACATGATGCTTCTTCCTTGCTAATACATGTGTGAATGCTTATTGGGCTACTAGATGTGACAACAGTAGCACTTATTAGATCATCTTTTAGTGGTCTTATGAAAACCTTTCAACACTCTAAGCTTGAGAGCTCGTCCATATTACAGGGAGGACTTTCTTAGATTTTTCTTGCACCACTTCTTTTGTACTATATTACAGTCAACTGACAAGGGCTCTGTCAGCGAGAGCTTTCACAGGTACAATGAGACAGAAATAAAATGACGGAGACCGCCATTTTGTGTATTAGTGGTAGTAAAAATATCAAGATAGTGATGCCCAATCTTCAGCTAGGGAAGAGGGAGTCACTTTCTTTGCCCCATAGGCTCCTGGAAAATAACAGCCTGGCTCTCTGGTCTGCCCAATGATACTTCCATCTGCTTTATCTCTTTAAAGAAATCTTTCTCCCTCCTCCACCCCCATGTCAGTGTGTGTCTGTGTAAATTGTATGTGCACATGCATGTTCATGTGTGAGTACAGGAAAATGTGTCATGTTTTTTTTTGTATGGAGGTCTCAGGACCATCTGGCATGCCAGTTCTTGCCTTGTAACTTGAAACAGATTCTCTTATTTGTCATTACATGTGGTGGGCTTGCTGGATTCTAGGGATCTTCTCTTTAGGTCACACACTTGGACACCAAGTACTTTTACTCATTGAAATATATCTCCAGTACTCTGTATATTTTAATTAACATTTAAGAATATAAGCCAGAGCCAGTTTTGGTTGCTTATAAAATACACTCTTAACTGATATGATAATGAGAATCTGCTATGTTTTATTGACTAGCTGAGTTGTCTCTGAAGACACTTGATAGACCATTGACTAGTCTGAATAACAACAGATTTTGAAATGAGTCACACTTAGTTATATTTTCTTCAGGAATCCATTCAAGGATCATTTGACAAACTCACTGTTCCAGAAGAACAGTAGGAAGTAAATGTTAACGGTCTGTCATGCTGTCAATGACATCATCATCCTTCAATTGGACAAAGGTAATCAGTAAGTCCACTAGGTACCACATGTGTCTGGGTGTCACCAGGGTAGTCTTTCTCATGCCAGCTCACATTCCTAATCTTCTAGGTCAAGGTTCTCTGCTCTTGGCACATCTTAGGTAAATGGAAACATCCAAATACCAGAACTTAGATAGCTTGCCTGGGAATTCTTAAGTCAGGGGAATTGTCTGCCTGGAAAAGTACTGAATTAAGTGCAGCCATGTGAGACACTTGTTCACTGTGGGTCTCACACAATGTTCAAGCACCTCTGATGGGACAATAAAGCACAGGTACCAGCTCTATCCTCAGTTCACAATCAAGTACAGAATAGTGAGGCCAACCATGGCCATGATTATGTAGCTTGATGTTAGTGAGACTAGGATTTATCTGTGTACTGGTTTCTTTCCATAGCCCTTATTTTCCTCCTAAAAATGCTGCTGTGCAAGGAAGGTCTACCTTAGAAAGCTTTTCTGAATACTCCTCTTTCCTCCCTAGATCTGATTGGATATATTACCCTTTAAGCACTAAATATGCTTCTGTGGTAATACACAGAACACTTTACCACATGCCTCTGTTTACACGCTTGTCTCTGAGCTGTACTGTCAGTACCTGGGAGCCCAGATTATGCTTTATTCATCATTGTTTTCCATGTTCCTAACAGTGCATGTCTTATAGTAGTTGTTTGATAAATATTTATTACATGAATAGATGGGTAAATAAAAGCAGAGAGGAAAATCCATTTTGTATAGGTAACCATGAAATATTCACCTAGCATTCCCCAGGAACATACAACAGAGAGGCTAGAGCTGTTCATTAAACCAGAACCAAATCACTGTGTCCTCTTCCCAACAAAATATCTAGGCTCTCTAGGCCCTTATTGTTAAAACTCCCGTGATTCAAATACTCCACAAGGCTAGAAGCACCCTCATCCCTTCACACTCTCTTACACATAGCCAAAGCTGTACATGGAGATTAAAATGGTAAAGCCTGTTGTTCTGGGGCATGGAGGGGTTCATGCCAGAGACCCGTATTATACTTTACTGTTATGGAAGCCTGGCTGATGGTCAACAATGGGCTGAATTAAAGAATCTTTCCAAGTATGTGAATCACTTCCTTGAATTTAGATGGTGCTGGGCTTTGGGGATTGGCATGGGACCAATAGTGTATGCTATGGGCACTCAGGGGATTAAAGGCTGCAGCCAGGATGATTATGTGGAATTAAAAGCCATCCAAGAAGTGGCCATGGACTCTGACTTCACTGCATTCCATCTCCTGGAATCTAGTTTGTAATTCCAAGGGACTAGAAAACTATGGCCCCACACCCTGTTATCTTTTGTTTAGTGGAGACAGCACATCATCGTAAAAGAGTATGTGAATTTTTCCAACAAAATATTTAATTGATTTCGGAATTTCACATAATGCACCCCAATCATATTTGCTTCCTAGTGCTCCCAGGGAAGCATATCACCCCAAAGAAGAAAAACAAACAAACAGAAAACTTATAAGGCTAATTTGTGCTGCCCATTATACTCAATAGAGCATGATCAAATTCCCAGTGGCCAGCCCCTTAAAGAAAACTGAGTCCTTCTTGCCTTCACCCCATTAGAAGGCATCAGTTGTGGAAAGCACCCTTATCATGATTTTTAAGAGTTCTATTTGACAGCTTCCTGTCTAAGCTGTTTTTTGTTGTTGTTGTTTTTTGTTTTGGTGGGGGAGAGGGGGAGAGTAGGGAGGGTGGGGTGGGACTAGGGCTTGTCACAGAAGCATTGTATGGCTCATTTCTCAAATGTAAGGCTGCAGTCATCTTTACTACTTCAAAAGTAACTTTCTTACCTTTTACAGTCAGTAGGATCACAGACTGTGGACATCCACATGGCCTCCAGGGTCAGCAGCTGCCACAAACCTCAGCATGGTCTCTGGTGGTAGTACTAACCATAGACATCACATGACCTCCAGGTCAGGGTATATGGGCACCAATAGGGTGAATTTTTGATTCACGTATCATTTTTGAATCTTAGACATCTTCATAACTTGAGGCTGAGATTGCCTTTCTGCAAGACTACTGTAATAACTTCTTTTTTTTTTCATTTTGTCACTAAGAATTAACTGAGATGCTGAATAAGAAGTAACCCACTCCAACCCCTGCATTACAGGAATTGATCATCTCTGGAGAACTAGATCTTTCTTTTTCACCATTGACTTCTGTAATACTCTTCATCCACTCAGTTGCAACAAGAGACGTTATTGGGAGTTTAATCAGGGAAGCTTGAGGATGGTAGAAGTCGAAAGAAAATGAGAATTTTGATCAGTTAGAATGTTGGAACCATTCTTCAGGGTCTTTTTCCCAGAAGTATATTTCTGGTACTGAAAACTAGGCAAAATCCTATGAGCTGGAAGCTCACAGACATAATGGGTGTCTACTACTGGTGTTTTCCTAAGTAGACTTGCACCCAAACTTTGTTATATGTGTACATGCTTATCTTTATATATATTAGTGATATTTCTTTGTGCAGTGGGTGACAATGTAGAGATTTAAAACTGGCCAAAGAACTAAGAATAACTGGCTCTCCACTGTTAGTCCTGCAAAGACCTACGCACAACTGGGCTGTTAGCATCAGGTTATAGATGGGAGAGTGAAGCCATAAGGGTTTTTGGCAGCTAATATTTACCTGAAATGGAGTGCCATTTTCCTCACTGGTTAGCCACTGGTAAGTTACTCATGCTCCAGGAAGGGACTGCCAAACCCTGTTCATGCAAGCAACCCTAATTAAAATCAGCAGGTCATAAAAAGTCATGAAACTATGAAGTGGACCAACTATGAATGAGTGGGTTGGAAAGGCGAGAGAGGGAGATAAGAGAAAGGGATAGGGATGATAATATTAATTCATTGTACACACAGTTGAAATTGTCAAAAATCACTGTATTTGTGTATGTGTATATGTGTAACAAAAATAATAAAAACATTTATCTATTTATCTTATGGGAAAGGCTGGAGTTGGAAATCAGGGAGGGATAGAATGAGAAAAGGAAACAAATGAAAATGATATCATTCTGTTCTAAATAACATATTAAAATAATGTTGAATTAAAAATTAAGTTAATTATACAAAAATGGGAAAACCATTGTCATAAGAAAGAGAGTCCTCTGAGGTAGCCAACTCAACCCAACCTCTTGAACACCAAGCACGTCTGAGCTTCAAGGCAGCACTACGCTTAATGTGCTTTCCCCCATCTTCCAAGTACCACATTAGAGAAGGCCAAGTGATGTTCCTTCAGCTGCATGAGTCCTAGGCATCAGCACTAACCTTGCTGACCCTGTGGGAAGGACTCTGGCAGCGTGAGAGTGACTTTAGAAGCACTGTTTTTTGTTGTTTTTTTTTGTTTTGTTTTTTTCCCCTGTGGTCTTGGGATATAAACAGTCTGTGCTGAGCAAATGCAACAGACTATTTCATTTCTAATTTTCCTCCATGTGGCCTGCCTCTGGTACAGGGAAGATGGCAGAAAGTGTTGTTTAAGAAGGAAAGTTCCCTGTTCACGGAGAGGCTGGTAGGGGTCTGGTTTCTTTGAGACAAAGACATATTATGGCCCCCTTTTGTGTAGGACTGTTTCATTTTAGAGACATCAGCCCATCCAGAGGCAGAGCTGAGTGGGTCTTTACGGGCACATTGATAACTCTAGCAGTGAACAGTATTTTGCCTTGTGAGGCAGCATTTCTTTGGACAGATTTAGAAAGTTAAATCATATGTGAGTATGTGCTCAGTGTGTGAGTAAGTGCAAGTGTGTGTGTGCACACAGCTTGTGTGTGCACAGTGTGTGTTCATGTGCCTGTGAAGAACTAGACAGAAGTTTGGGTGTCAGGTATTGGCTACATTATCTTTTATTTTATTTATTTTTTTGTTTATTTGGTTTTTTTGGTTTGTATTATTTGAAACAAGGTATCTTGCTCACTTGGAGTTTGCAAGGAGGCTAGATTAGCTCGCTAAGCAATGATCAACAGGGATCTCCGTAGCTTCTGAGTTGTTTCTTTCTTTTCAGCACTAGTAGCAAGAGCATACACCACCATCCTGCTGCTTTTTAAAATGTGAGTTCTGGGGATCTAACTTGGCTCCTTCTGCTTGCAGGATAATCTCAGTCACCGAAATTCTTAAACGAGACAGTGTTTAGCATTACCCTACAAAGAGTAAGACATTTGACAACTGCACCCCATAGTAACTATGAGGTTAAGGAGAGCTGGTAGCTCTGTTTTACGGATAAAAATAGTGAGGCCCAGACAGAAGAAAATCTACCTATAATAGTATAATATCAGTACTGCAGTCATCTTTTGCATCTGCCTTACCACAGTCCCCCATGCTCGGGGGTTAGGGGCAGTCTCATGTTTCACATACAAGAAGAGTAGTATACCTTTGCACATGTTATCAAACATGAATGAATGAATGTATTTTGAGATCCTATCTCAAGACTTCAATGTCACTTTTGTTGTTTTCAAGGGACAGACTGCAAACGTTTGTATACTGGCATAGCTCACATGCTCAGTAACTCGAAGGTAATTTGAGTTTTCCCTTTGGCTTTACATCTTGCCTATGACTTGGAGATACTTTTATTTCCCATGTGGGTGGACTGGATCACCTATGTGTTTTACTGGGAAGCTCAGTGCTATTTAGATATGACTATTCCTCTGCCTCCCCACCTTATGACCTTTCCCTTCTTGTGGAGTTAATAGAGGTGGGTCTACCTCTTTCTCCAAATAAACCTCTGTCTGGCTAGTTTCTCCAGTTCCATGACTAATGTTGAATGACCGTAGGACTGACTCAACAAAGGACCTACCCACACCTGCCTCTCTGACTCACTCTTTGTTATCTCCATACATTTTTAGCACTGTGTATTGTTTTATCATTTCATTCCCTGACTCCTGATTCCTTTTCCCTCTGGTTCTCCTTTTACAGTTCTCTTGACAATGACTGTTATTTTCAGAGTCTCCTAAAAGCTTCGTAAGCACCCATCTGCCTTTGCCACACTGAGCACAGTCATCACCTGCCCTCTGAAGCTCACATGGCATGCACTGGGCTGGGTCTGAGTCAGCTGAGCACAGAGAACAGGCTGTGGACAAGGTGCCAGGAGAACTGAGGTCTGGCCTGGCCCTCCTCCTGTCTTCTCATGTGACCTTGTAGGCTTCTCTTAGGCTTGGCCTCCTGGAAATAGCAGACTGAGACTGCTTGGAGACAGGAAGAAACTTTAAGTCATGGATTCCAGGCTGCCCCAGAAAAACATGCCTCGCATTTTGAAAAAAAAAAAAATGCAGATTTCCTGGCTCCATCTCAGCTCTTATGAGTTCTGGGAATGACGAATCACTAGGATGCCTCTGCATTGTCATCAAAATCACAGTGTCACAGAGATGTCAGCATTTCTAGGACTATTCCACTTCCTCCTTAACACTTTGGGAAAGAAGAAGAACAAGGTTGGGAACAAACCCCTTTTACCTAAATCTCAGGCAGTTATCCAGCTGAGTTTGAACTGGGACGTGTCACCACACTTTGCTCTAATAAGCACCACTGGGGCTCAACTGGCCCAGCCACCCAATAAGCTGTTTCTTCATCGCACTTGTGCTGGTGTTGGCATCTGGACTGCTGGGGACAGCAAGCCTCCCCAGGGGCAGGGCTAGTCTCTGGAATGCCAAGGCAGTGTCCTTGTACATATTGGGGCACAAGTGAAGCAGAGATCTGGATGGTGCCTGCCCTGAAATGCCACTGTGAAGCCTGCAAAAGATCCAAGAGTGGATCAGGTTCCCAAGACCAAGCTGGCAGCTGTTGTCTGTAGGAAAATCCGATTCCTACGAGTCCTTAGAGGTCACCAGAGGGCACATGACTGCCCCTGGTGGGAGGCTGCGGGGTAGTTCGGGACAGAGAAAAAGGGGTGAGTAAGAATCAAGGAGAGACAAGGTGACAAGAAGAGATCGACTTCAGCTATAATTTTTTTCAGCTTGGCATTCCCGGATGGTGTGTGGCTTGGGAAGAGATTCACAGAAACTTTCTATCTTTTCAGCCGTCATAATCCTGCACCAGAAGGCACACACAGCCCCTTGTGTAAATGACTGAGCGGTTAGCTCACAAGCTCCTTGGGAAGCAGCAACAAAGAGAGGAATGCGTGGGCAAGCACACACTAACACACATGCTCGTGAACTCACACCACACTCGCATAGCAGAAGCATAAAGTCTCGGTAATCATTAACTTTTTATTAAACTTACGGCCCTTCAGAGTGAGGAGAGTACCTCATCCGTGCTTAGACTTTTCAAGAGCCTGGCAGCAGCCTAGAGTAAAATTGGTAGAGTAAATGAATAAAGGTAACAAAAATTACAGGGTCTACTTCTTAGTGTTAAAAGGTAGCTGCGGTAAACACCTCCACAGCTGCATACAGAATGGACTGTAACATAGTAGGAACATTCACTGCAGTTTTAAATGCAAGGCTCTCGAGATTTTAGAGCTCCTAGCTGAAGACAAGTGGATCTAGTGAAATCTTTAAAACATATTAATTCCAAGACAGGCACACACACACACACACACACACACACACACACACACACACACA
>JADRCD010178432.1:0-10146 GCA_019843815.1 Montemys delectorum
AAGGTCTTAAATAGCCAAGCAGTCATGAGCACAAAGAACAAATGGGAACAAGAGTATGGTTGGTGCTGATAAATGGTATGCTGACCAGCAGTGCAGAACAGAGAGCCCAGAAACTAATCCTGGCATGCAATTGAGCTTAAATAACACCATCAAGATGGTCCAGTGAAGAAGGCGCTTGCTACCAAGGCTGACAAAAGCTGACAACCTGAATTCAATCCGGTTAACCATATGGTGGAAGGAAAATTACTGCAAGTCTTTCTCTGACTTCTGTGTATGCGTGTGTGTGCACACACGTACATATACAAAGTAGTAATTTCTAAAAGCAGGTTAATAGGCAGAGAGAGTCAGGAAGACTAGAGTTCCACATGAAGAACAATGCAAGTGGACTCTTAGTTCACATCAGATACAAGCATCATTTTAAAATGGATTACAAGTTCAATGTAAGAACAAGAACTCTTAACACTATAGAAGAAAACAATAAAGAAAAGCCAAATGACACTGGCCATGGCAGTGATTCCATGGTCTCACTCCAAATCCCAGGACTGAAGCCAGCAATAGCCAAATGGAAAACCCACATCTGCAAGCCCTGTATCTCATAAAGAGTTACTACCTCAAATACACAAGGAACCCAAACTTAATAGTAAGAAAACAAAAATCCAATTTAAAAAGTGGGAAAGTACGTGACTAGACATTTCTCAAGATGCACAAAAGGCCACATAATTAATTGAAAACAAACAAACAAATGAAAAAAGCTCAGTATTGGAACTTAGGGAAATGCAATTTATGAAATCATTCATTCATTCATTCATTCATTCATTTTCCTTCATATGAAAAATATGAAATTTACCTTGCCATTGTCAGAAAAGACAAGTGTGAGCAAGAAAGTAAAGATGGCTGCTGCCATGGTGGTTAGGAATTAATGTACAACAGCCCAGCCATTTTGGAAAAATGTGTGGGAACTCTGAAAGAACTACTGTAAAATCTAGCAATCCCAAAACTTTGGAATAACCCTCAAGATTTGAAGTCAGGTGCACTGTCAAGGTACAGAAACAAGCCAAATGTCTCATATAACAGATGAATGAATAAAAAGAAAATGTAGCATACAATGGAATGCTCTGTAGTCTTAACAAAAAGAAATGTGGTCATTTCCATTACCACACACAGAATTAGAACCACTATGAGCCAGGCACAGAGGGTATTTCTTCTTCTCTTTGATATGTGAACAACTGAATTCAGAAGCATAGATCAGGATGTTGATTACAGAAGATGGGGGTTAAGAGGAACAGGGAGACATGAGATCCAAGGATAAAGAATCAGACTGAAGAAAGGTTTTCCCTTTCAGTTCTAGTACATACTATGAGGAGTACAGACAGTAGGTGATTATACTACAAAACTGGGGGTTGGAGGCAATGGACACTAACTTACTTGATCTACATTATTCCATAGTGAATTCATGAGTTAAAATATTTCTTTGCATTCCACAAATTTACATCTATACATTTACAATTTGCAATAGAGAACTACCATAGTATTCTGTGTAAGAACAGAAGCAAATTACTCCATTTAGGGGAATAGGTTGATCGTTTAATATAAACAAAGCATTATGTTAATATGCTTAAGTGAAATTTGGGAAATGTACTATTGTTTGTAAAGTTGAGGGAAGGGACATTGACATTTCCACTGGAACAAGAAGAGTTATGTTAACGTCCCCAGCATTAGAAGTGTCTCAAACACAGACTCACAGGAAAGAACTTAAAGGTACCTTGTGTCTAAATTCCAAGCACAAAAGATAAAAGCATATTCCATGCTAACCCAGCAAGACTTGAGACTTGAATAAAAGAGCACATTGTTCTCTTGGTCCTGCTGGCCACCTTGTTCTGTCAGGATGCTGGGGAGAAGCAAAGTTCCTAGCACAAAGAGGCATGGTTGCGGGATCCGAGTGGCAAATTTGACTGCATATCACCAAATTTAACCTGAAATAAAACTCCTTCTTAATTTGGAAGATTTTATAATTCTAAAGCAGGATGCTTCAGTGAGGGTACCAATATTCTCAAATTTCATATTTTACATCAAGGAAATAAACTAAAACTTTCATGAATAATTCTGTGAGTATGAAGAGGACTCTCTCCCTCAGAGTTTCTACTTCTAAGACAGTAAAAGCTCTCAGACTACACTTAGCATATTTGCAGTCTCTCAATACACACACCCATAGTTTCTTTCTCTACTAGCTCTTCCTCACTTTGGCTCATCTATTAGTTGGTAAAGAAAGACTTAAACTTTGTACTTCATGTCACAGTCTAATAGCTGTGAGAAAAAATATTATTTATAACATTTTGATTATAGTGATCTTAACAAATTCCCTTATAATGTGAGGCTCATGTAGACACCACTAAGCCTCCAACCTCCCACCCACCACTGTATTCTAACGGAAGACCTTGATGATGCACTTCTAAGTCACTCACATTATCAGACTCACTTGCCTTTTCTCCATCTCTACTTTAACCATCTAGGAAAGAGCTTCGGTAAGTAAAGCACCTGAAACTCAAATTCTCTCAGGAGAAAAACATCTTAAACACAAGAGTCAAATAAATTCAGTTACAGTTACCATCAAAATTACTTTGTTCTAAAATGACCTCTGTATATTCGCCTGACAAAAATCAATGCTTTGGCCATGGTGCTGTTAGGGTAAGGCATCTGTCTTCAGCTCATTCACAGGTCAACAGAGACTGCTGATTAACATACAGAGCCATCAAGACCATCCAGCCTCACTCCTTTTAACTCATGCCATCCTATAGCAGAGAAGCAGGAGCTAAGATATAAAGGGCATACCCAATAGGCTGCAGTCAGGAATCTGAATCATGTGTCTCTGTTCCATGCGGCATTCTGTGTACTATCAGCATAATTATTTGGCTGCACAAAGTCTTTTTAAAATGTTGTAACTTTACCTGTTCTTAATGTGTATTGAAACAGCAGGCCCATGCTGGCTAGGTACCAGTAGGGTAACTGAGGAGGTCTTTACAATTTACTCATCACTCCTTTCTCCATTATCAAGAAGAATCTGCGGTTGAAATCAAAGAACCTCCGGCAGGTTACCCACTGTAGCAAGTACAGTTAGAAAAACGCTATTTTAGCTTGCAGACATTTTATACTGCCATAAAGAGTCCCTCCAAACCATAGAATAGAAACATAACTGATCTTCTGGTTTTAAGTAAAGTCTAAAGCCACATCACAATCTACTTCATCCTGACTCTGTCTTGTTAATTATACCAAAATCATTTGGGAACTATCAAGAAATATTTTTTAATTAAACATTAAATGTTCTCAAAACACATAGTGTCACTTAAAGCTAGGTAGGCAGTGTTTTTTTTTTTTTTTTTTGTTTTCATTTTCAAAAAACATGCAAAAGCCCAAGGCTATCTCCACAGCAGCCATTGCTGTTGGCACCTCTCCTGTTGTAAGAGCAAATCCCAAGTCATCAGCATAGAGAAAGCCTTTGAGGCTGTTCTTCTCAACTCTAAGTTGCACATGTGCAGTAGAAGCACACAGCAATGGGAGACCACGTCTGAGGGCTCTGAGAAACTCCTGTAGTATAACCATCAAAGTCACTAAGAGTAGTAAGTAGCCCTCTCTCCATTCCTATCCATTGTAACCCACAGTAGCTATCTTCTTAGTCCGCCCAGATGCTTCATGTCCAATGCTTCTAGGTACCTACTTCATAATGTATCAAGACTGCTAATATATTTGGTCTGCCTTAGGGCAATTTAGAAAACACTCTCTCAAATTCCCCTATTTTATATAGACAATTCAGTTAAGAATTAAAAACAAAACAAGAGTTGGCAGTCACATTGTCAAAGATGTCAAGGCTAGACCAAAAATGCAGACCAAGATTTCAGCAAGCACATTTAGGAATGGTCATACATTAAGTATGTAATATTTATATAAAAGAAAAGCTACTTCCAGTAATAAACTCTATTGACTACAGTCTTTTCCTTCAATTAAATAGCTAGAGCTGTGGACTCAACCACTGGCTAAAGAAAATGAGGCTTCATCAGGACAGCACAGTCCCAAGGGCTCTGCCCAGGACCTTCTTTAGGCAATCCTGTGATTCTCTTCTGACAACAGACAAGGGGCCCGGCACTGCTTCCTGGAAGCAGGTACACTGAGATGGAGGAGCGCTGCAGTTATCCACAGCAGACAACATACTCAGCCAGAACACAGCGGAGAGGAAACCAGTACAGGGAATGCTGAAGTCCGGGCAGGACACTGACAGTCTACTCCAGAGTCCTGCTCAAGTCATCAAAAACAGAAAGGTTCCCTTCTTTTGTGGTGATATAAATCATCAACAGAATCTTAAATTAATAAATTAGACTAAAATATGCTAAGCTTAGGAAAGCTTATAGTTAAAACTTCATGTTTCTAAGGCCAAAATAATTGAAAATGGCTAATTTGTATAGACTTCTTATCAAAATTTCAAAAATCTTAGGTAAAATTATTTGTTATATTTATTTTGGAAAATATGTTAAGTCACATAAATTATGATTTAATCTAAAAAATAAATACTTTAATTTCTTAAATCTATTCTTTTCCTGTAGCGTCTGTTATAAAATATAAACATTAGCAGAAATAATAAAACCTAAGACAGATGGATGAGATGATTAACTTTATTAAAATACAGAAGTAAACTATTAGAAAATGCTCATGAATTAAGTATTTCAATTCTCAAGAGTTTTATCCAATAAGTAAAGATACATAACAGTGAATTTTCCTCAGAACGCTAAACATTAAAGACTATAAAACATTTTATTTATTTACCATTAAAACAGAATTGGGCAGTTTTAAAACACCTAAAGAAAGGAACTCCCTTGCACTTACTACTGCCCTGTGGTGGTAAATGGATCACCACACTGACAGCGGCCTGCTCTGTATCCCAATCGCAGACAAACACTGCACTGTAGACTGTGTTTCTCCTTTACATTAAATTAAGCTTCTTTATGTAACTTCTGTTTAAATGATAATGTGCATTCATATGCTCTTACCTGAGAGGAAATGCACTTTATTATAGGAAAGATCAAAGATGATACTACGTATACATGCATGTGCAATATACACATACATTGAGAGACACGGGGGGGGGGGGGGGGGGAGGGAAGGAGGGAGGGAGAGAGAGGGGGAGAAATGGAATATAGATGAGAATGAGATTTTATAGCTCCAAACTAGAACAAAATCAAGGCTACAAAAATCACACCAACATCAAAAGGAAACTTAAAAATGACTTTGACAAAAATTTAGACCTGGTTGTTTTGAAAACAAAACTCCCTGAGTTGCGTAGGTAACTAACATTTTATTTTAAATGTTGGTGTAGCAATGACTAACCCACAGTTAGGTTAAAATGCACAATAAAATGATCATCTAATAATATCTAAAGTATTATTTTCAAATGTAAAGTTCTTAAAGAAGAAAGTATTTCAGGTAATCCATTCCTAAAACCATTAACAAAAGGAGGCAGAGACTCTCAGGTGAGAACAATGGTTGGAGAAGAACAAGCTAAGAGGGCAAATGTCCAAACACTGAGCCTGTCACACAGCAGTCTTTAAATATGCAAGCACGTCTCCTGCAAAGACCCAGGGCTTGACTGCAGGCACATATGACTTTGAGAAGTTCACTAACTAGGGACGTGTGGGTGCAGTTACTTCTACAAAGAAAACATGGAACATGGTGTTTGGTCTTGTTTAGTAATAACTAGCTTTATCTTCTGATATTAAAGGGAAATAATTAAAAAAAGACAAAGTAAGTTTGAGTGCTAAACTCATTAAGGATTGACTTTGAAAGGATCCACTGCACAAGGACTCTTTCTTGTGCAGTGAATTTGCAAGTTCTCAACACCATCAGAGGTACCACAGAGGGATTCCTGCAGACTCATGTCCACAGGGCATATCCCCTTTGGCAGAAAAAAGGTTTTGTTCTGCCAAAGCTCAGATAGCCAGCATGAAACATTCTCTACTCAACTTAATGGGAGTCTAGTTTCCCTCTTGAAAGGAAGGGTCCACTTACTTACTGCATCTCGCCTGCTTACATCTCTATTTAGAAGGTCCGTGGGAACTCTGCTGCCTGACCACTCTGCCTTCCCATAAGGCTCCTGCAGGGAGATTCTGTGACATTCCCTTAAGACAAGAATCAGCATAGGGCAGCTTTTGTGAGTTTCTCTAGCAGACTCCTTAGGATACTATGTCAGTGAGAGCAATACCACCTTTGCTTTTAACACAGGCTCAGGTTTAGTTAGAGCTTTAAAAGGACCAGTAGTATATTAGCAAAGATGATCTACAAACAGTGAAAAATTCAAATTTAAAATCAGAGAAAATTTCATAAAATATGTAGATATATTTTCAATATGGTGCTCTAATGTGTTCACAAAATGGTAATATTCATCTTACTGATGAAACCAATGGCTAATAAAAATTTCTTACAATCTCATAAAGACGATTTTTCTTTTGTGGTCAGAAAGAGATACCAACATCCTGAAAGGTTAAGTTCGAGGACACTGGGCATCTCCAGAGAGCACGGTGACCAATGAGTACAGCAGCTAAGCTGAAATCACCGTCCTCCACTATGTTCTTTGTTAAAGTTCCAACCAGTCCAAGGTCAGCTATTCTTAAATACATGACAGGTTATTTCAAGAAGCATTTTCTTCCTCTCCTCAAATCACAAGAGCAGGTCTCAGCCGTCATGTACACATGCTTTGAGGCTGCTTAGTTAAAGCGACTCTTTCAAGTCCCTTTATTCAGTAATATTGGAATCTAAGCTGAATAAATTCTGCTATTTACAAGTATTGGAATTGGTATTTAAAAGACACCATAATAAGTTTAGGGAAATCTTAAAACATTTAACAAACAGTACTTGCTTTAGAAAATGGCCCAAGGCTTAAAACTAGGCAGTGTTGCTTCCAATTCTGCCACAGTTCCCAACAGAAGACCCACAGTCCTCACATCTTCTGCTCCAGTTAAAACTGAACGTGATCTGACCTAACTAAAAGCAGTGTTGCAAGGTGATCTTCTGTAAAAAGATCTCCTTTACTTAAATGTTTTTACTATGCACAACGAAGTGGTACATGAAGCCAAGAAGTTTTTGATAATCCATGGATAAATACAACTTTATAGTTACCATTTGTGTAGTATGTTTTTATAAATATAACATTCAATAAGAATTAAAAAACTGAATCAAGAAACCAAAGTTTCAGTTTAAAAGAGACAAAAAGATACAAATAAACCACAATGCAGAAAGCTTAAATGGATTCTTGTTTGGGATAAAGATTTGCACAAAAGCACTTTGTGGGGTTGCTCAGAGAGCTTCTGACTTAGATTGTAAGATTAGGCTTGAACATTTTTGAAAAACTGTAATTTTTTTGGCACAAATTATTACAAAGATCCAACATATATATGCATATATGTATATATGTATATATATACACACACATACACACACACACACACACATATTATCATTGATTTAAAGTACTTTAAAACACAAAACACAGAAATTAATATTATCACTGAGTGAAATGCCAGTTTGTCCTTTAGCTTACTTCTAGCATGTAGTTATAATGTCTGCCTTACTTTTCAGAATGAAACATAACGTATCTGCCACTTTTATTTTCAAAGTCTAATATATAAAGCTTACAATTTTTGCAATAATTTGATGGCAGGTATCCTGAACATATAGGGCAATCTAAAAATTGAGCCTCTAATTAGATATTTAAATCAAGCTTGCAAAGTACATCTGTAATGACAATTGTTTTCAGCAAAGCAAAATTTAATTCCACACATTTCAATCTTCCATATTTTTAATAAAATTCCTTGAGCCATTTGTACATATTACTACCAATAACTTTAAAATTAACTGGCTTGATATATATCCTTTCACACCACAGAGAAGGCTAATTTAATAGGATTCTACCTGGTATTCAGATACTTTATGTAAAGTTGACTGTGTTAAACTTGATGTATGTCTGCTTTTTCAGACATAAAAGATTAAAATTGATCATACTTTCTTAAACATATTTCTTTTGGAATAAAGAATTGGGCTTGGGCCAAATGTTCTGACAGTTATTTCTTATGCTAAATATAAATTAAAATGAACAATATCTACACTCTCATATATTATCTAAAATATACTGTCTCCCATCAGTACCTTTGAAAGGATAGTCAATACGGAAGTGATATGGAAGAGCAGCTTTGAGCATAGTTCTCTACATACTTGTCTCTCATTGCCTCAATCTCAAGATCACCTGACTTGCAAATGTCATGTAAACTTTTTGAGTCACAAGGGAGTACATTAAAAACAGCAAAGCTACCACACCTAGACAACTCACTGAACTACTGTGGAGCTGGTGCCTACACAGAGCCCCACCCTACACTCCAGCATCTGTGGAGCTGGTGCCTACATAGAGCCCCACCCTACACTCCAGCATCTGTGGAGCTAGTGCCTACATAGAGTCCCACCCTACACTCCAGCATCTGTGGAGCTGATGCCTACATAGAGCCCCACCCCATACTCTAGCATCTTGGGTACAGGAAGGTACTCTGCACACTACTAAAGAGAAATGTAAGCACCAAGCCAGCCACAAACCATCTGACCTACAGTGGTGTCCTGCCTACAAGATATGCTAGGTCAATGGGGGCACAAAGAGTGTGAGAATAACCAATCAATAATTGATTGGATTAAGGCCCACTCCATGAGATAGAACTTCTATAATGCACTGGTTGAGTTGTCAAGAACCAGAGACTAGATAACCCAGGGACCCAGGATAAAGCCAAATAATACTGATCTAACAAAAACAAACAAACAAAACCAGCCAACCAACCAACTAAACAAACAAAAACCCCAACTCAACAACAAATTGATAAAATGACTCCTTATGATATTCTGCTATACTCCTTGTTCCACCATCATTAAAAAAAACTTCCTCTTTCGACTTGGGAACAAATATGGAGACTCGCATATAGACATTACCCAGAAGTGAGAGTCCATGGGACACTCAATCCTAAATGGGATGCCCCCATCAAATCCTTCCGTCGGAGCTCATGGAATCTCATAGAAGAGAAGGCAGAAAGAGCCAGAGGGGATGGAGGAGATCAAGGAAACTAGGCCCTTTAAGTCAACATGAGCAAAGCTCGGATGGCCATTTTCTTATTAGATATTTTCTTTATTTACATGTAAATTTTTCCTTTCCCAGGTTCCCCTCCAAAAAGCAAACAAACACACAAACAAACAAACAAAAACAACAAGAACAAACCCCTGTTGCCTCCCCCCTCCTCATGCCTGCCACCCCACCCTCTCCCACTTATTGGCCCTGGCATTCCCCTACACTGGGGCACAAAACCTTCACAAGGCCGAGGTCCTTTCCTCCTATTGATGATCTAATTTGCAATCCTCTACTATACACATGCTGCTAGAACAATCAGTCCCACCATGGATAGTCCTTGGTTGGTGGTTGAGTCCCTGGGAGTTCTGAGGGTACTAGGTAGTTCATATTGTTGTTCATCCTAAGGGGCTGCAAACCCTTCAGCTCCATAGATCCTTTCTCTAACTCCTTCATTGGGGACCGTGTACTCAGTTCAATGAATGGCTGTGAGCCTCTACATCTGTATTACTCAGGTATTGTCAGAGCCTCTCAGGAGATAGCTATATTTAGGCTGGCTTGTCCAGGAAGAAAGATCTTAAAGGTAGACGGGCATTTGAAAGGGGAATGATGGGGGAAGGGTTTAAGTAGGAAATAGGGTGGGGAATACTCTGTCAGGAATACTGTTCCATCCCCTATAGGGTGAGACCTGGCCTATGACAGGGCCCCAAAGATGACAGCCAAAGCAAATAACTGACAATGGCAAAGTCAATTTCTTCCTAAGACCAGGTGCTGGAAGGACTAGCCAGCTCGCTGGAACAGCTGGACTCTCTGCTAACTTAAATCCTCTGAGCAGGCTGTCTACAAGTGGTCTCTTGTCTGCAAATCTGAATCCCAGGAACAAAGGAATGAAGGGTGGAGTTTTGCTTTTGCAGTTGGAGAGATTGTAGCTTGGAACAACAGCAGCTCACCCCAAACTTAAAATTTTCATGCTTCTTTGTCTAAAGAAATTTTGTTTAAATGTTTGTTTT
>JADRCD010178436.1:0-10972 GCA_019843815.1 Montemys delectorum
ATATATATATATATACATATATATAATTTTTTGGGTCTCGGCCTTTTATGATTTCTATTTGAGAGGGAGAATGGTATTATATTTGTTATTAGTGTCATTGACACTTAACAATAGTGTACAATTGGGTAGTTTCCTTCAGATCACCTGAGCCTCCTCCTGTTTTCCTTTTCCAAATAACTGACATTTCTGCTTTGCTATGAGTTGTTCTAAATAATTATTGTTTTTTAACTATTTCCAGTGTGTCAACTTTCCTGCCTCCTTCCAAGAACTTGGGATGATAAGTAGTTGATTAAGCAGCAGACTGAAAGTCTTAGCCATGTGATCAGGCCGAGGAGGATAAAACTTCTCAAAACAATTCGTTCATTTTAGTTCCTTCACTTCCTTAATTCCCTGGCTGCAAGTTTCTATTGCACCATTTCAACTGCTCTTTCACTTCCTCTGCATTAGCTGCTGACGTAGAAGATCCTTGGCGCAACTAAGTCTTCAATGAATGGCTCAATCCCTTACCTTGTGATTTATGAGTTTTAAAGGCTGCCTTCTACTTCATTTCAGAGTACAAGCACACACACACACACACACACACGTTTGCAAGACAGGCTCATTCTTCTGTGACTTTAATCAAATTTGAATCTTTAAGATTTATACTTTATGATATAATGGTTCTTTTGGGGAATCTCTAATTCTATTAGATGTTTGGAAGAGAAGAGTAGGCCAGTTTGGTACACTTAAGTGAATTTCAAATTTTTGATCTGTAATAACTTCATGAGCTTTGAAAGAAAACCTAGTCACATTGCCAAGCAGAGAAGAATTTGGTTGAGAAGTTGAGGAGATTTGTATTCTTATTGGTGAATAGGAGACACTTTATTATCATAGCAAATATACTGTCTATTCATACTGGAAGGAAGTGCCCTGCAGAATATCATTGCCATGCTTACTAAAGGCAAAAATAATGCAGTTCTATTGTGTAGTTTTAAAACCCCAAACTGGTATCATGTTTATAAATGCACAATAAAAGTACAGAGCTGATGGGTGTGAGATGCTGTGTTTTACCTATGTATAGGGGAGAGCATTAACTTTCGAGTTTCTGAAGCAGAGTGGAACCTGTGAAGTGAGCTTCTCCCAAATGTGTGTTTACTTATAGTAACCATAGTAACTCACTTAGGCCGTGGAAGTCTTCTTTTCATTGGTTTGATCAGGAGTACAGCAGCATGCAGCATAGTAAGCTAATAAATGCTTTTATAGAAATTGCTGTTGCCAAGAGAAAAATCTTTAAATTGTTTTGGTGAGATGCACAGAATGATAGAAAAAGCCAAGGGCAGAAAGGTTGTCCTAGATTTTAGGGCCTAGACTGTGTTGGCTTACAGTAGTTCAGGACTGATAAGAGATGAAAACATTTCCAATGCCTATGCCAGCTGTACTTAGGCTTAATTCATAAAGCACGTGACTAGAGTGCTGCTTTCAGGATATTCCTTCTCTAAGGACACATTTTCCTTTATTTTAATTAATTAACATATTTTTACTGGGTCTGCTGGTAACAGTTTGCTCTCTTCCTACAAGTGTAGAAGGAAGCTCTTCAGAGGAGCTTCCGGTTCATATTCTTTCATCAGCACCAACCCCTATTTCCTGTTTGTGTAATTGCTTGTTTTTATTTTTTTCCCTTTTGTTGTGTTTAGGTCTAGAGCAGTACTTGCCCTTTGGGGCTTTCAGGCCATTGGCTTATTAAGTTCTCATTTAGTGAATGTCCTTCTGTTTTTGCTTTGTTATAAATAGTAAAGACATGGATCGAGCTCCAAATTGTTTATGCCACCTGTGTGGATCACTGAGCTCAGATGATGACAAAGGACACACCGGCTTAAGTCTTCCCTTATAAATTGCTTTCTGAAAAGTCAGACTTCTTACTTCAATCAGTATGACTATAATGTCTTTGAGTATTTTGTCAGTTTGAAGGAATAGTAATGATTTTTAGTTAAGTAAAACTTTTGCTATATTTTTGATAAAATTTGTTACAATTGTTCACAGTTCTATGCACAGTTTGCTTTTTAAATGTAGTGGTCACCAATGCTTAGCAAGTACAAAATCAGTGTTTTTACTTATATTTCAATTTGGCCTCCTGAAGAACTTATAAAAATATTCAACATTACCTATGCCAAAATGGGATAATCAATTAGTTGCATGTTTTAAAATACTTTTTCCCTCCATATTTAAGTGGTGGGTTATGGCCTTGATTGTCCCATAGTACAATTTTGTACCTTTTTATCTGAACAGTGTATATATGTATTTTCTTTTAGAGAAAAAAATACAAAATATAATTATTTTGATCTTTTATTAATTCCTGTTTCATCATTCTGGATTTTATTCATACACTAGAATTTTTAAAGGTTTTTTTTTTTTTGTGAAATAGAAATCGTTCAACAGAGAAGCAAGCAAATAGGGAGAAAAAAATTGGACTTTAAATATCACAATGATTTGGCCAGTAACAAATGGAGTTTTTTTGAAGCAAATGCCCAAGCAGAGGAATTCAAATGAATGAATCTTTAAGAGGAAGCAGGGCAAGTCACCAGCCAGGCTCCAGCCAATCATTTTTCCAGACAGTGTCCTAGTTGCATGTGTAGACACAATTCTTCCTTAGGTTAGCTAAGAGGAACTTTCTTCAGCCACAAGGAGAAACTGAGCCGCAGTGGCATTGATTTGGGGGGTTATTGCTTCAACGTCCTTATCAATGTGTTGGTTTTAACATCTACACCCTGCAGCACTTTAGCATTAGTGGAGACTTTGAGATATGGGCCTCTGGGAGTTGAGTTCCTTGGCAGGCCACTACCTGTCCAAGGCAAGCCTGCAGGAAATCCAAACATCTATCTCTGACCCAGGATCTGCTTACCACCTTCTTTGCAGCACTGCTGTGTGGCTTAGTTAATTAATGTTTGTCAGCTCATTCGAGGTCCTCAGATTCAGAGTGCCTGATAAGCAGAAGCAGCCTGCTTACTTGCTCCTCTTGAAAACATGATACTGAGGCAGTACAAAGCAGACCTTCTTTCTCTTTTTCTTTAGCAGTGTTAAATTTATAGCCTAAAGCCTGCTGATACTGGACTCCTTTCAGATGCAAAACTGTTCTTTTGGAAGCAGCCCTACAACAAGCCCCCATGATGAATACCTTTACAACAACTAACATAAGACCTCAGGAACCTTTTGAAAGTAAAGATGATCTTTAGTGAAAAGAGATATTTATTGTTGCTCTTCATATTTAATGAAAACCAAACCAGAATCTAAGTCATCATGCAGGAAATATTGACTTAATGTCTATGTAAATAACCATTTCCCTCAACATCTTTGAACCTTTCACCACGTGTATAGTCTTAGGTGAATAGCTGAGACTCCATCAGAAGTGTATTAATCTAGTACTTGCCTATTGGAGAAATAAACCATAGTCCTTATTATTTGTTCTATCCAGATAGAGTGTAATTCTTGTATAGTTATCTGCCTATATTTTGTATTGATGCCTTTCTTGTGGGAGAAAGGGCTGGCAACTGTTAGAAAAATTTATGACCTAAACTCAAATTTAGTTTGGTATTTTCAAAAATAAAGCTTAGAAATTGAATTTAGTGTAACTAATAGTGGGCATGGCCATTTTAATTGTATTTACAAAGGTAGCTTTTTTCCTTCTTACTAGTCATTATTATTTTGCAGCAAAATATAATTTTTTTGATGGATATAAAGGAATGCAATTACACATAAACAAGTTTGGGTTTAATTAGTTTTACTATTGAGGATTTGAGTAACTTAATTTTATTTTATTTAGCTGCATTGGCTGAAATAGAATTTTTAAAAAGTATTCGCTCACACCTAAAACATGCCTTGTTGTAAACTAGACTGAAAAGTCCAGTGTGACTTCCTAGGTAGGGGAAGCAGATAACATCTTCATTCACTGTGTAGGTCTGTAGTCGATATGAAGCGGCATCGTTTACTTCAGTATTTGTAATTTCCTGTATGATTACCTTTTGCTTGGCTCCCCCCACCCCCCTCAACCCCTGCCCCTGACTGTCTGAGGCAGTAGATACCAGGAATTCCAAAGGGAACCATTGTTGAGTTTGTTCGGGTGTAGAAGGGAGGAGAATATACAGGTGACCCACATTTTAGGCATACAGAGAGGCTCACAGTGATTCGGAAGTGTGTCAGTCATCAGATATATCCTGATGTGAATCTAGCTTATCTAGCCTTCCCCCCCACCTCACTCCCCCAGTAACTAATCTAATGGGTAGATTTTACATTAAAATACCATACTAAAATAATATGTGATCATTTTGGGTTTTGTTACTCTTTCCACCAAAAAAGTAAAAGTTTCTTCCTCAGTATTCCCCTTCTCATAGGCTTTTTGTTGTTGTTGTTTTGTCTTTGTTTTTTTATTTTGTTTTGATTTGTTTTGTTTTGTTTTGTTTTGAAGAGCTTTAAAGATTGTTAAGCAAAGATGGTTATGTGATTGGTCTATCAGTTACTCAGGGAAGCTTGACAAACTAGGCTTCCTACATTAGGATGTGGTATTAGGATGAGGTATTTTCCAGTGAATTTTTAATCACCTTCTTCCTTCCTTTGGGCAAAACAATGCCATTTATAGATGCTGATTTTAGCCGTAACTTTGCAGAGAAAGTCTATAACACTTTATTTTATAGTATATTCTGTCTGTGTTGCCAGTGCTTAGATGTGATAAAAAGGCATCTTGATTCTGTTTTTATAATTATAAAACAGATAAACTAAATTGAGTGTTTGATATTCTTGTCCAAGTTAGAGTAGAAAATGCCTCTCAAATATAATTTGCCATGCCAGCTTACCTCTTTAAAGTAGCAGTTTCGTTAGGTTATTTTTAAATTTAACTTAGGCATATTAATAAGGAAAGGGTAAATATGGAAATGAACTTACTTGTAACATCAAGGTTAGGCAGAGAATATTAAACAAACACATTTTTGAAATAAAATATACTTAATTTTCCTACATTTAGACAGTCATGGACACTGATTATTTCTCAAGACTTGATGGGTGTGGGGATGCCAGTGATGTGCTTTCACTCTGGCTTTTTGGTAAAATCAGTAATTTATGTGGAGAAATCATAAGATCCTTGACAATATGGTGTAGTGAATTGCATTCATCTTTAATGTTACATTTCATTTAAGGTTTTGCATTCAAGACTTAATCTCGACCATGCTTTTAAAAAAGGTCTTGGTAGATAAATGACCCATAAAATAATCTCTTCTCAGAGAATTGACTTCATGATCTTAGCTTATAATCCAATATGTCACGAGAGCAGCTCTGTAGCTGTCTAATTGGAATTCTCACCGAAGAAGACAAAACCGGCAATGCTATTTCAGAAAAAAAAAAAAATCATGCCCAGGAAGGCATTAAAAAGGAAGGAACTGTTAAAACATAGGCAGCTATTTATAATTAATGGCTAAGCAATTGAAACTTTAACATTTCAATTTCTATTACCTTTCGGTTAATTTATTAGGGCATTAATGCCATCGTTTAATTAATCCAAAATCCTTGAAGTTCAAATCATTTCTGTTCCTTTTATTTAGATGAGGAAATGAAGGCAGTGATTTTACTTAGTTTGCCAGAAGTCAACTGCATGTCAAGGCAGAGGTGACGTGCTGCCCTGGCTGTCAGATTAGAGTCGCTGCTGCATAGTCTCTCCTGCCTAACTTTGATGGCTAGTAAGTGCTTGAGGGATTACGCACACTTTCAGAGTGAGTTTGCTCTTCTGCACACCCAGCAACATATATGTATACATTACATGTTATATGAAAAGCAGAGTTCTGAAGCTTTGCAAGTGACACGTGTCTATTACAAAGAGGAGAACTGTACAGACAATGAAAACCACGATGGCACTCCAATGCACAGGTAATTTTCTGTTCATATTTTGGCATCAGATACATCTTTTAGGTACACTTACATATTTATTACACAGGACTACGTACCCTATCATTCCATAGTTTGTTTTTAAATTTAACAATGTGATGTGGAAGGTTTTACTAGCTCATGAAGGCATATCACAATATTTGTTTTAAGACCATATTACTATAACTACCTACATTATATGTTTAATGAATTTACTGATGAACATTTAGACTATTTCCAATTTTACTTATAAAGAACACTTTAAAGTTAGGCCTCAAAGTTCATATCAGTAACACCAGCACTCAAAATGTTAGGCCAGATGAATTCCTATGGAGTTCAAGGACAGCTTGATCTACAGACTAAGTTCCAGGCTAGCCTAGGCTACAAAGTGTTGAAATTCTGTCTCAATAACTAACCAATCACATAAACAAAATAATCATAAAATGGAACACATTTATAATTCCCCTGTATCTTTTTTAATTTCTTTAATATAGTTTTTATATAATTCTTAAGTTTTATGAGAAAATATGTCTATTAACTAATAATATTTAAAATGGTCCTTTTCATACAGAAATTTCAGTCATAATAAGCATAGAGAATAATATGCAGTAAATTCTTAGGATTGACTGCTGACTAATAAATGGAGTATTAAGGATGATAAAAAGAATAGAGAGAACAACTAATTATCGCAGCTATCAACTTCTTAATGTCTTTGTGAACATACGTACATCTTTTACCTAGGTGTATTTTGCAATATATTACCGCGTATTGTATCTTCAGTCTAGTTTATAGTTGTTATTAGACATGTTTACTTTCAATCTTAGTCAAAATTTATATGTGTCATTCATGTGGAAACAGCCCCTGTAGATCAGCTTATCTTTTTTTATGGAGTATAGCTTCTCTCATTCTCTCTCTCTCTCTCTCTCTCTCTCTCTCTCTCTCTCTCTCTCTCTCTCTTTTCATGTAATTTTTGGGGGTCATATTCTGCCTACCTTTTCTCCATTTTGGTGAATCTTTTTTTCCTTAGACACAGTTTGAATGTATCTATGGACAACTGTGTGGGCTTTGAAGGCATAAGAGGACAAAACTCTAGTTTCATTCTATGAAAGATGTCTATCTTTATTGTCTTATATCAGGTATATATTTCTATTTCATTCCAAATTATTTCCATTATGAGAGTATGAGAATACCCGATTTGATGTCTATTGTGTCTTAATGAAGTACTGGAAGGAGAAAAGCATGAACATTTCTAAACTAACATTGCATTTGCACTTGTTATATGCTTGAAAAAAATTACAGAGGCTCAGACCATTCTTAATTATATGCTTGCAAAGATATGCTTCCTACCAATTGCATATGTTTGAGGAAGGTATGCTAAACCAGTCTTCTAATTTGGAACATAAAGGTTTAAAGGTGCATACATTCTTTAGAATAATCATTTGCCTTTTCATAGGTACCAGTCCTTTATACAGAAAAATAGCCTTTTAATTTATTTGTAAAATTTAATATGACTTGCAGAACACAGTACAGTTATAGACAGTGTTGATGATCTTTTAGAATATTTACAAGTTATTTTTGTCTAGTTCTTGTTTTCCTTTCAAATTTACAACAGCACATATTCTTATTAATAAGGGAAATTCCATATATTTTGTTTGACCAATATAGCTAGAATGAATAAAACATGGATTGTATGGATGATTTCTATGATATGCCAATGTCTCTTTAGTTCTCTGTCATCACAACCTTTACACTATATGATATGATTCCAGTTGGTTTGTGTAAGAGTTTGCCTCAATGTCCCATAGAAGTTGAATATTTCTACAAAATTTTGGAATATTGTCCTTACATTAAATAGTCCTCTAAACCCTTGCATTTGGGGCTTAAATGTATGCACGTCATCTCATTGGGTTTTTTTTTTTTTTTTACAGATGAATACTAATTCACAATTCTAATTCTCATTGCCTGCTTTCTTTCTTGTTCTTCCTGGTATTACAGTGGGAAATAGTTTGTACTATAGGAGAGTAGGTTTTGTGTTATAAACATAATTTGTGACTAAGTAGATATGTGACCCAGGAGGATTCAGCCAACCCTTATATACCCCCTTTCCTATGGTTGGAAAAATTCTAGATAATGGATATGTAGTTTGTTAAGTTGGGCCATGCCAATTTCCTGTGGAACCTTAAACATTTTGATGAGTGAATTAATCAATGGATGACATGATTATAAGACACAAACCATATATTTTAAGCTTAATAAATATGAAGAGAGATTAATTTATTTGAAGGAAAAATTGAAATATGGCTTTCATCTAGTAGCTGAAAACTCCTAAGGCATAAATAACTGTCAAACACAATCTGAAACATTAAAAAAATACATTGTTTAAGCTTAGCATATGAAACAAAAAATGCTTCCTTATAAATAATCATCTTGCAAAAAAGTCAGGTAATTAGAGGCAAAGAGAAATTCAGGAAAAGAGAAATATACACAACGTGAAATAAAGTGACCCTAGTGGAAAAATGACAGGAAAAAAATCTGTGCC
Organism: Montemys delectorum; assembly: GCA_019843815.1. Classification (NCBI taxonomy): domain Eukaryota; kingdom Metazoa; phylum Chordata; class Mammalia; order Rodentia; family Muridae; genus Montemys; species Montemys delectorum. The sequence goes on from JADRCD010178436.1 coordinate 8,423, forward strand.
TTTAGTTGCTAGTATTGAGCACTGATGCCTGTTTTGTTCTCCGTCAGATGTACTGATCAGAATTTTGGATGAGGAGACTAATTTTAGTAGGTGGGGTGCAAATTTCTTAGGAGTCCATGAATAGACTCTAATCCCAGCTGTTTCATTGCAAATATAAAAATAAAATTAGCTGTGAATCACTCAAACTCCGTTTAATGGGTGTGAATAATTCAGTTTCATCCCACTGAAATCTTAAAACTATAAACCTATCTTAGTTCTTTATGTTCTTTCAGAGTTCATATCTCATTATTCAGAGATGACCTATTTGAAGTATGGGTGGTCATAATGAAAGCGGCCATATTTCTAATTAGCCCCTGTGGTTTTCAGCATTGCTGGTAGCCCTGTAGCTTGAGGGGAAGGGTAGAGATGAAAAAGTCTAGGGATAACTAAGAACAAACAAAGGCAGATTAAATTAGTATTTCTTAACATTTTTCTCTCCCAATAAAAATATATGTTCATTATAGATAACGTAGAGCATAGACAGGGAAGAAACAAAGAACATAGGTATTCAATATATTCAATGTATTTTTGTGGGTACGCACTACACTTACAAAGACATATGAATTACCAATTTTGTGTTTTTATGTTTATCATTAAAATACCATTTTAGAATAAAATACTAACCTTTTTGAAACTCAGCATACATTTTGCCTCATCATATTTACAGTTTTTCTAGTAATTTCCTGTATTTGTTCTAGAGAAAATGATCTATTCCTTGTAGTCAGACATTTCCAGTGCTGATTATCCTAAGTACTGCAGCATCGGACATCTTTGTAGATCAATTGATTGCTTCTTTCCTGTGATTTCTTTCCTGTGAGTTTGGTTTGGTATCCCTATAATTCAGCTTGTTTGGGAGATGACACAATAGAGGCATTTATTGGCGACTTTAGGTCAGTTTTTTGACTGTGCATATTCTTGGGAAATAGGAAAACTTTATAATTTCTGGACTTCCATTAGTTAGAGTTGTCCCACGGTGGTAGTTTAAGAGTAAAAACCCTAACATGTTCTTTATATGTTATGACAGAGAGAAGTTCATAACCATGAAAATTTGGAAAATGATACATTTATGTAATACCAGCAAAGTCTCTCTCAGGTAGCCATCTCATGTTTATAAGTGAAAGCTAGAATTGAAAACTCCATGTCACCTTGACATGTAGTTTATGTAATAGGCAATTACTACAAAAATGAGACCTAATGTTATAAACACATAGGGATCTAGTTATTTCCTCAAATGCTTCTGAAAGAAAGTAAATTTAGTGTGTATGTGTGCACATAAAAGATTGTTAAGAATGCTTGATCCAAGGTTTGGCAAATCAACTGTATTTTGAATATATAAATCAGTTTTGAACTTCATCTGGACAAGTCTATTTTGTCTTCTTTGGTTTCCCCTATACGAATTTATTATAAGTATTAATGTCCAGTATTAAAGGAGAAAATAGAAATCCATTTTATATCTTACCTGTATTTATGTTGTTTATTCTACTTATACTGCTATGTGCAAAGCCTTCTTAGAATTCATATCTATTCATGAAATTTGAATGCATGGCTCACATACACAGATGTATTACTATAAACACTCACCTTTGTTAAGAATTTATTTTCAGAGAACCAAAACACAGTAGATTAAAATGATCTAGACTTAAACCTACCAAATTTAAGGAGAACTGTAGAGCCCTTTTTTCTTATAGTGGTAGTTTTTGTTTTCTAATAAATAGTAATACAGTTTCTTAAAGGATAAAAGGTGAATAAATAAACATTCCCACCACAGGTAACATTTAATAGGAATATGTATGCAGGTCAACTGTGATGCAAAGATAGTTTTCATGAAAGGCCGAAAAAGTAGAAAGCGACATTATGAAAAGTATAGCAGGTCGCATTCCGATGAAAAGAGTAGTGTTTACAATTGGTTTTCTTACTTCTTTCCACTCAACAACTAACAAGATCCTAGGAGCTAGAGAAATGGCCCACCAGTTAAAAACACATGTTACTCTTGTACAGAACCTATGCTTGGTTCCCAACACTTTTATTGTATAGTTCAATCACCAGTAATTCCTGTTCATGCTTGTCTAATACCCTCTTCTGAACTCTGTGGGTCCTAGAAGCCCTATTACGTACATACAAACACACATTATTTAAAAAAAAAAGACATATTTTAAAAATATACCAAATAAAACAGACTAGGCTTTTAGTAGGTGAATCTGGGCTGCAGATAGTAAGTTTGTGATAAGGATAGTTAATAAGTTGTCTAATCCCTTACTCTCTGTCAGTCGTCACATGAAGCCTTCATAAGAATCTGATAATAGAAATAACTTCTATACACATTCTTACATGAAGAAGCTTCAAATATCTGTGAGTGACCAAAGGTAGCTTCATATTTGTTAGCCCTGTTAACAGAACCCCAGAGTCAAGTGAGGGAAAACTTGCTAACATTATACCTATAAAAATGTAAGTATATTCAGATTAACTTCCTTCCTTCCTTCCTTCCTTCCTTCCTTCCTTCCTTCCTTCCTT
>JADRCD010178436.1:14493-32506 GCA_019843815.1 Montemys delectorum
TCTCTCTCTCTCTCTCTCTCTCACACACACACACACACACGTGCACATTTGTACACACACACTTAATCTAGATTTCACTTTTGTTGAATTTAATCAACCTGTATCATAGCTATATTATTAGTTTTTCCAAGATATGCTTATGTCTGTTGAACCTAAAGTGTGCAGGGAGAATCCCGATTCTTCTGTTTCTTCCCTTCTAAGGAAGGGAACCATGTTACTATGCTAGTCTCAAGGTAAGTACAGACCTGCATGGCGCTGTTTATCTTAATCATTTCGAGATCAATTAAAATCTAAGACTTATAGTAAAGAAAGTAAGCCAAAGCTCGAAAGATTTCAAAAGATTTTCTGAACTCTTCAATGCATCCATTCTGAAAAACCAGCCCATTATCCGAATGCCTTTGCCTAGATGAGATGAGGAAAGGTCCCTCTTGTGTCTGCTGAACTGGGAACCCTATTAAGGACTGCATCCTTCTACCCAGATCAAATTCCCGAAAACAGTATGGGGAAAGGAGGTAGATACATAGATATAAAGTTGGCAAATTATTATGCTTTTCACCCCTCATGCTGTGCTGTGACTGTATTTATAGCCTTTCTCTGGTATTATGTTCATTTCCTATCATTATTGGGATCTGTGTCGAGAGTCTAGATTTATGAAAAATTAACCAGTTCAAGAAAGCCTTTTGCTAAGATTTATCTTATGGAGTTATTTTCATCTGGGTGGTTTACAGGGATGATAATTCCTTCCATCATTTAAACATCATGTAGTAAAAGTCATTTACAGGAAATGAAACTCCACTTTGTTACTTTCTTCACTTAAAGGCTAATCTGATTAGCTTTCAAACGTTTGTTCTTCTTTTCATTCTGCATTTGAACTATGCCTATGGAAGGCATATGGATTTAAATGGTGTATTGCCATCTGCTGATAAGGGAAAGTGAGATGCTAAATCAGACTGGCAGGCAAGTCTATTTCAGTAGATGCTATTTCAATCTGGAATGCTGTAGGAAGTCTTGGAGTATTTTAATCAGGATTATATTGATGTGTACTCCCACAACAAGTATAGTTGTTGATGTAGTTGAAATTGTAGGATCCTTAGGTTCTTATGTCTACATAAATCTGTGGAATTATATGAAATTTTAATTCCATTAACTATAGTGGGTTTTTTTTCCCTAAAATCTTTCTGTGGTATTTTTTTTTTAAAGAAATGACACATTTTCTTTTTCCAGAAAGGAAAATATGGAAGATAAACTTTTTCCGATAAATGAACTAAAACTAAAGAAAAAAATTGTTCTTTCCCGATGATGCTCATTTGTTGAATATTTTAATGACCCGCTGTATTTTGCAAATGCGACAGCTTTGAGGAGTTTAGAAAAGAGTAAAGGAGATTCACCATTCGGGTTCCTAAATGCTGATCTGTAACAATGAGAAGGAAGGTGAGCAGCTTTCAGAGCATCATCATTGCAGTTGCTCTTTGAGCAACAACATGAAGCCAGGTACTTGTAACTTATGTGATAATATGGGGCTAAGTTTAAGGTCTCAAAAGGGAGTACACCTGGTTGAAAAGTCTCTACTCAAACTTTCAAAACTCCACACGCTTTTGATCTAGCCATTGTGTCTACTCTGAGTACTTGCTGCAGTAAGAAAGAGGGCTAGAATGACTCTGCTACCTTTTCCAAGGCAGCAGCAGGAAGTGCCAGCACGCATACCAGCTTTGCAGATTGTGGCATAACTGTGGCTCCTCCACCCAGCTCAGGAAGTGTCACTTCTTGGTCATTGGTAGCAAGTGGCATGTTCTGAACAATGCTACTTGTTCCAGGCCTTTGGAAGGTTTTTGTGTCGCTTTAAGTTCCTTTCTCACACTTATTCCAAGTTTCAGTTCTTGCTTTTTGTCTTCAGGATGTTTTAGATGCATAGGAAGGTTTTGGACGGAGGGTTATAATTCATTCTTACACTTGTAACTTGGCAAGCTTTCATTACACATAGTGTTGTCAAAATGTCTTGTTCCCAGACCCTTCTTGGTCTATTTCCTAGAAGAGGAATTTCTGTGGTAAAATCTATGTACCTGCACATGTAGGCACATGATGCCAGATTGCTCTCCTGTGTCTCACTCATGTCAGCCATTGATTAGAAAAGCCAAGGTGTCCATTCAGAATTTTGTTAGGTCGCCATAGTTAAGCAAAAGATAGAGACAGGAAGTCAACATGTGGAAAAAATATGTCTGTAACTAGAAACTGTTATGCTGAGTATCACTGTCCAATTGATGTATTATTCCCTTGATAGCAGTTATTAGAACCACTAATTTCCAACATGTGGTGAATCTTTTTGTCCATTCATTTCTGAACTTGGAGCAAGCACATCTTGGCTGTCAGTGATACATGCAGTTTGGTAGTGACAACCAGACTTTTCTTTCAGTGAAGTTAACTGCTAAAACCATTAAAAATATTAAGATAAAAAGTGTACATTCTTTCAGATGAGTTAAGGCATCCTAGATGATGTAGGATAACACTGTCACATAAGTGTGGTAGAGATGTGAAGAGAGGCGAAGCAGGGCTGTCTTAGCATCTTGAGTCAATTTTTCAGTCTTCACTTTTTCATTCACAAAACTATTTTGATGAAGGTATAGGAGCCGATACAATTTTGATGACTTAAAATTTTGAAAAAATATTTATGACGAAGCATTTTTTAAAAGCAGAGCTATATGGTGGTTCCAGATTTATTAACCCTTTCATCGGTATCATGTAGCTTTACAGAGTGTAAGAATATGCATGTGCCGCTGCTCACTGTAGAGACCTTGTCAGGATTTTGAACAATGAATGAGTCCTGAAGTGATGGCATCCTGGTTTCTTCTCCCTATTTCCCTGATTTCTGGAACATATCATTTTTTTTTATATTTCTTCCAGCCTTAAAAATGTCATCTGCCCCCTCAAGAATGGAAAAAAAAATAACACAACAGAAACTTTAGTCACTTAAGTGCCACACAGCTTGGATTTCTTCTGGGGTCTATGGCTAGTCAGATTAGTAACTTCATGATGTAACCAAACCATCTGTCTGAACTTGTTGTCAAGGATCCTCTGTTTGATGGAAGTCTACCCATTATTTTCTAAGTCAGTTCTCACCCAGAAAACAGTTCACATTGGTCTGTGTTGGTTAGCTACTTTCCCTTTGTCAGCAGAAGTCTCTGTTTCGCACCAGAGGGTCAGAAATCTGCATAAAGATTCAACATCATAGCTTCAAGTTCAACTGCATTCAGATGAAGCTCTTCTTAAATTATACAGACAAATTAGGGGTTCCTGTGTGCCCTATGATCCCCTGTCCCCAGGGCAAATGGCTTGTTAAAGTAACTAGTCTTCATATACTTAAGTTTTTTTTTTTTATAAGCTCACATGTTTACTCTAGACTCCTGTTAATACAGAATATTAAGATATATTTGATATTCTCTGGCCTTCTCTTCAACATCAAGAGCATTTACCATTACTTAAAAGCTGATAAAAGCAAACCATTGGAATTATTATTACTTTTTTAACATTGGGTTCCATGTTGATCACAGAAGTATCTTTCCTCAAAAGAAGGATAAATGCAGCTGACCTGTGAATTTTTATAAGGTGTTGTCAATAGACATATTTCCTGCACTCATGTCTGCTGCAGGAATGGATTACAAACCTGGGTGGGGTTCTAATACTGTTAAAGGATTGGTGATATTCAGCATTTTGGCACCAAGAGCCGGAATGAATTAATTGGCTGTCCATACATTACCTGTAATGGGCACTATCAGCTGTTTCAATGTACACCAATTACTTTCAGGCTTTCCAAAACCATCTGTCACCATATTGTCCACATTGTCATTTGTCCCTACATAAAGCAACACAACCATCATTGATTGTTGTCCTTGCGCTTGTTTCTCCTTCCAGTAATTTAGTGTAAACCCAGGTACTGTTTCTAAGTCATTTTTCATCTTGTTTTGTTTGTTTTAATTTTGTTTGTTGTTTGTATTGTTTTGTTTTGTCTCTTTAACCTAGAGGAAACAGAATAGAGAATTCTAGCTGTCTGGGCATGCACAGGAGTCCCTGTCTGCATCGCTAGTGCTAGGGGTACATGTGGGTTTCCACGCTTACTTGGTGAGTGGGTTCTGGGAATAGAAATTACATTCTGCTTGTGTAGCAAACCCTTTCCCTACCATTCCATCCTGCACATTCCTTTTTTTTTGTGTGTCTAGTTTGTGAGTGTATCTGAGGTGTCCTCTTCAATTGCTTTGTTTGGTCTCTAGCCTTCACTACGTAGAGTGTAATTCAGCACAAATTACTGAACACGGAAACTTTCCTTGGCATTCTCTGGCTTAGTTCACAAATGGCGGTAACCACCGCCTTCTCCCGAGAATGAGCAGTGCCTGGGTTGCATCTGCTTCTTTGGAAAATTTGGAGGGTTGAAGCAGGAATGTAACTAAAAAGGAAACTGCCCTGTATTTTCTATGCTGTGATGAATATGGCCAGAGATTCCGCATGTTTTACTTCTGGCAATGTTAAATAAACTCAAGATAGCTGGGTGGTGAACACTCCAGCAATACCCATTGTAATTGCGTGACTTATCATAACTCCTATTACCTCAGCTGGAGTTTAAGTGTTATGACAGCTAGGGGACTGAAGGGAGTAGAGGCGGAGCTTAGGAGGGCCTGTTACTATAAGATAAAAGTCAGGGGCTTTGCTCCCATATTTGTTTATGTTGTTAGATTTATACAATGAGTAAGATGAATTAAGACATTCCATGGTAAACTAACAATCAAAAGGTATATTACTCTCCTTAAGTTTCTGTGCAAGAGTCCCCCCTCATTTAACTTTTACATTTGCATAAGAGGAAATGAAACATTATAAAGTTTTCATCTCCCTCCTTCTCCTAACTAAGGCAGTAATTTAGTGACCAGGGGAAAAGATCTTCGTATAATGGTTTGAGCTCAGTTCCCTGGCTGCAATCCATTCAATCTTGACAAATATCTGAGCTAAGTACTTTGTAAGGGGGATAGCCCTTTGTTCAGGGTGTGTGAGAAATCCTGCTGAACCAGGTTGGCTACAGAAACTAGTATCAAATTGCTTTGCTCAGAGTGGTGAATAAGAAAGTGCAGCCAACAGAAAAGTGAGGGCATTTTTTTTTTTTTCTCTTTCCAAGCATATCCTCACCTGGCACGTCTTGGAAAGGACTCTTCAAGAGACACTTTTCCTGTTTCTTTTAATGATGACTATTTTGGAGGTTACATTGCTTTTGATTTGGGTCTGTTTATTAGAAATTATCCAGTTTATCACTGGATAAATCAATACAGTTAACAAGTTTTATTTTTATATATTTTTTTTGACTTAATGCTTGTATTGTACTTGTTGAGGCTGGTTGCTTTGCATTTAATCCATTTAGTCATAGCATTTGCCTTAGGGGATCAACAACCTTTCATGTAAATCCTAGCCAATATAATAAAACTAATGGAGAAAAATCTGCCCACACCACATACATACACAGACAGGCTCATATTGTCATATACGTGTGTGTGGGTGCATATACACACTCATACAAACCATGTACTTTCCTTCACAGATTATGTCTAAATTATACTAGAAAGTGGGAAACTTTTGTGTCCCCATATTTGGATATAGTGATATATTTGGATATTGTTATATAACAAGTATTTTTATGTTAGTACAGTACCTTCTACTTGAAAATTGGAGAACATTCTAAATCACGTACATCTTAATTTGTCAGAACATTGTTTTAACCAAGTGATATTTCTAATATGACAAAAAAGGTCTCTTTCCCTATTAAATACAATACAGCAAAACATTGGTTAAGTTTTTTCTTTTTTCATTCTTTATTTTTACCCTGGCAAGCACACTGAGCACTGTATAGACTTGAATTACTGTTCAGTTTGGAGAAAGAGAATTAACCATGGTAAGTATAATTAGAGATTTGTATCAAGTGCCAAACTACTATGAAAAATTTTAACAGTATTTAAAAAATCCAGGAAATATATACAATAGTCAACAGATAGTTTCTTAATCCATGAAATAAGCAAATATTTTGAAAGTAAAAACATTTAAGAATTTAACATACAGCACCCCATGTTCCTACTTCACCCAAGTACTTTTAGTTGCCACAACTAAAGTAGCATTACTTTACCCCACTGGATCTATTTAAAACATCATGGTGGACCTTCTCAGGCCTGCCATCTTAAAGACTTTTGCTGGATGTGTTTGCACTAGTTCAGGCTCCCTATATTATCATTGCTTCTTACTCTTGGGGTATTTATCCAGCCACATAGATATGTAAGTCTTTGTTCCTAAGTTTTTAAATCTGTAGGGTTATGTTGGGCAAGACCTGTCAGTTAATGATTGATTGACTTTCCGTCACTGTTGTGGTTAATAGGGTAGCCCCTAGTTGTTTGCTTGTACAAGTAATTGAAAATGCTTTCTAAAAAGATATTTTTCCCTCTGACTCCTACAGTCCTCCCCTTCCCCCAGGTTCCCTAAACCCCAAGGGGAGGGACCCAGTGGAGGCTCTTAATTTAGGCTTTCTCATTACCTAATGTCTAGTTGCTGGTCTCTGCATGTGTTCCCTTCTGCTGCCAGAGGAGGTCTCTCTGATGATAACTGGACAGGATACTAATCCATGAGTATATCAGAATAATGGGAAACTGTGATTAGTGTACATTGTATGCAAAAGAAATCTATTTTCAAAAAACAAAGAAAAATATTTTTTAACATTGTAGTTTTAGTGTTGTATTATGATGGATGACCTCATGGTAAATACATTTAATTTATATTTTGTTTATTCTGCTTACTCTAAGAGCATGTACTTGATCCTTTAGACTTTATTCAATTTAATCATCTAATCCAACGTTACCAAAGGGAACATTATCTTTGCATTATTACATAGTATTGGCTACTTTTCTTAATTGTTAATTTTGACATATCCAAATGTTGTACCTTTTGTTGATAGTAGAGTCTGGACACATTAGCAGGAAAAGGAGATCAACATACCAGCCTTCTTCTGATCCCTCTGATTTTAAAGAATGTAGCTTTCTAAATCTGAGCAGTACAATGGGACTTCCGTGTAGGAGTGCCTGGTGCTTGTCACATGTATGTGGAAAGCCCAGACTGTCTGTACCAATGGCCAAGGTTCAATCCTGATCTTCTAGTGTTTGAGGTCTGTTAAGGAAGTTAAGCCGTGCATTTAGGTGACCAGAAAATAAGTTAATATTTGCTAATACAAAAAGCAAAATATAGCATTTAAGAAATAGGCATACTTGTCACACATACATCACTTATATCACAGGGCTTTCATTTATAAACTGTCTTGAAACATGGAGCTAGAAGGAGCAGGGTTAGTACAAACTAAGCATAGCTCTAATCCATGATTAATGCTAATGTTACCTTCATCTCTGTGATAAAAAAACTGAGACTTTTGTAGTTGGAGTTTCAGTAAATAGGTTAAAGGCAATGAGGTGGGGAATGCGAGTATTAGAATGGTTAGATGTGCTCTTAGCACATCCCTCACCTCCTGATACTGCTTACTGCATTTAAGCTGAGATTTTACATGTTATCACTGACTGGAGAAGGACATATGATGCTAAGTTGTTGGACATTGTTATTTCATCAATCAACATAGGGATTAGATATTCATGTTTCCTTTCTATGAAGTTTGATAAGTAGCATATTACATATTTACTTACATATTTACTCATTTATTTTTGGATGAAAGTGTGTGTTTCTTCTTACAGGTCTAGGAAGCCATGTATCTATCAGTAAGGGATGTCAGGGCAGGAACTCAAGGTAGGAACCCGAAGACAGAAACTGAAAGAGAAGCCATGGAGAAATGCTTCTTCCTGGCTGGTTCCTTATAGCTTGCTCAGCCTGCTCTCTTATAACATCCAGGGCCATCTAACCATAGTTGGCACTGCCTGTAGTCATCAAGGGCCACCTACATCAATCATTATTAAAGAAAGTACACCACTGACTTAACCAACAGGCCACTCTTATGGAGGTATAGTTTCAGTTAAGAGTGTCTCTTGGCAGATATGTTTAGGTTTTGTTAGCATGTCACTTAAACACATAAATGGACATGTATGATCACTTTAGACCTTGAAAGTTCTCTTAGTGTGCTCCGAGTTGATATAGGTAGTCTCTTCAACCTGACAGGCTGTATGTAGTCAGCATACTGATGCTTCTCAAGGTTTCCTCTGAATGTTTCACCATACATGTGTCTTTATTCTTGGGACATCTCTGGAGTGGGTTCAACAACAGTTCCCTGGAATGTTCAAAATAATTTAAGGTACAAAGTAACCTATATATCTAAACAGCTTCTTTACACCTTTGGCCACGTGGTTGTTAAGATTTTATGGAAACAGACTTTGTTTCTTTTTCCTCCTAACATCAGACTTTCATCAGCAAAGATTTTTGTGCCTAATTAATGTCTCAAAGACTCGAAATAAAATTTTTCCTCCCAGATCCCTTTCTGGGAGAGTCTGCTATTGCTGGCTGATTATAGAATATGTTTTTTTTTCTGAACTATTTTATGATTTGTGGGAGTTGAGTTTTTAGATTGTTGAAGGCTAACCCTTATCCTTATTTTTTTCCTCTCACAAATGAGTTGAGAGTTAATATTGGCTGTTTTGTTCTAGTTAAAAATAAAACATCCAGAGATGACTGGCAGTATGGTAGATGGCAATGACCTGGGTCATCTGAACATTGAACATCTGTTCAATGTTCTTGAAGTATAGGTCACTGGGTGCCTTTGGTCTGTGCACCTCTGTCTCCACTGGTGCTTTCCAAAGCAGTCCATGCAAAGGCTTAAGGTTTCTCCAATTGATATACAGGGTATGTATATAAAAGCATACAGTCTACCCAAAGCAACTATATAAAAGAATAAAGGACACTTTACCCATTCATGGCCTGCTTTTACAACCAACAATGCAACAATTCGGTTTCTTACTAAGGATATAGAGATAGGGAGTTTAAAATATTATAAAAAATACCTTATATGAGTTTTAAAATGTTTGGAAATTTTGTTCAATGTTTATTTCATGTACAAATTCTATAATGGAGTAGTTATAATATCCTCAAATACATTGAACCTCGAGTTACTCACTTACTTATTAAACTCATAATAGTGTCTAATTAGAGAAAAGCCTTGTCCTAAATATTGGTTATGGCTATTTAATAGTGATCCAAACAGAAATATCCCTGTTCTTAGGTATGCAAAACCTTTTTTTTTCCTACCTAACCTTTCAAGGCTAATAAACATGAAATATTTGTTATACATACAACATCGGAATAAATTAGGATGAACTCACTTCTACTTAGTTCTCTTTGTATAACCTTCAGACTGATACTTTATAAGTTCAATGTCATCTAAATTATGATGAATTACTAAAAATTATGTAGTAATTTGGAAATAGTAAAAGCTTAATTCAGAAGACCAGTGATTAGCATAGTCTCAATTTTCTATCAGTATTTCAAATGACTCTGGGAAACATACTCTATGCTGATACCAACTACTGCTGGTAATAAATATAACATGCTTATTTACGTCAACATCCTGATCAAATAAGTGCCGAGAATATCTTTGTAGCATTTTATAATGCATTTTGCTGAGGAATGTCAGTATACCTCGTTATACTAAGACGTTAAAGGGTAAAGGACTACAGTTTGAATGTGAGGATTTAATGAGTTATTGGGTTTTTGAAACATAGATAAGGTACATTTGAAATAAATCTTGCATAATCTTAGAGGCTTATTGAGATCACTACTAGCCTGAAAACAAAGTTAGTCTTAGAAATGAAATATTTTAGCTACATGCACTTGTAGGAACTGAATTTAGACTTCATTGTTCTTTCTCTTTTTTCTCTTGTGCCATTGTAGATTTCAAAAGACTCTTTCCATGTCTTCTTCTTATAGCCCTTGCATTAACATTACCAGGTTCTGTTCTCTATTGAGCAGGTTTGATATCAGATCACTCAATGACTAAGAATTTTTGTACCCCATCATGAAACTCCACTACAGAAGGGTAATTGTAATTACATATGTGAAGGTTACAGATTCTGACTATATAAAATACCATGGTATAGACAAATAAAAGAAAACAAAAATATAATCAAAATAGAATTAAGTACAGGTCAATAATGGGAAAGTATATAAATTCACAATGTGACTCTTATGGTATTGTAAATGACTGCTTTTTTTTTTTAAACTTATCTGCAAAATACTATATGATCCAGGGAGGGAGGAACATGATTCCTTTTGTCAAATTCGAGCCTTGAAGTCTATAGAAGACAAGTGACAGAGTGTTTGAGTATGTGTGACTCTAAGTCAACAGTAGTTGTCTATCTAGATAGAGGAGATTGGACTAGCCCAGCTTATATGCCACCTTTTCTTTTTTCCCTCACATGTTTTTTATTTTAGTTATAATCATGGATTTTAAAAACTTTTGTTGAGGATCAGTGAGAACCTTTCATTTCTTTTATAAAGTGGATGTTATAGTTATGAATATTGCATTTAGCCAAGCCACTCTAATACTCTTTACAGGTGTGATTTAGTTATGGCCATATACTATATTCTAACAGAGTAGCTTGGTAAACAACTCCGTGTGAATAGGCAGGAACTGAGTGTAGGTATTGGCTTCCTAATTAGGACTCTATCGATCTGATTTATAAAGTTCATATTTTTAATTAAATATTAAGTTAAGTTGTACAGTCATTCCTGTTAGAAGTAGTAGTGTTTTCTGCTACCCTTACGCAAGAGACATCTTTTAAGAATATATTTTTCCCCCCAAGATCTAAGATATAAGACTCAAAACAGTCATTATGCTCTGACTCTTGGATTCAGGATGGTGTTGGAATCTGACTTTTCCAGATCATCTTGCTCACCTTGAATCTAGGTCAGGCTTTTACATTTTACAGGAAGAAGAGAAAGCTTGAGACAGCCATGATTTGTCCTCTTGAATGTGAGACACAAGAGGAGTGAAGCAATCCTTTAAGTAATGAATAAACTCTGTCACCGAACTGAATCTCTTCATGGGCCAACATACAGATCTTCAAGAACAAATATAGAGTCAGATTTAATAGGCATCTTGGAGGTATGGGATGAAGGCATACTTGGTTTCACAAAAAGTAGAAGACATCACTCACTAGAAATGATGAACTTCTGCATCTGAAATGATTTCCTAGCTTAATTTGCTCAATGCCTATTGATGTGGAAGTGACTCCTCTTGCAAATATTATGGGCATGTTACAAGAGAATGCATTTCTAATCTTACAAAACTTGCACCCTGTTCAGTGAGGCAGGCACACAAAGTGACTAAGGACTGGAGCTTGTTCACCCTGCCCAATATATATAAACACAGAATGTGGTGTATTTGAGAGGTTACAATTTGAAGTATATTAGAACTACATTCTACTGGACTGAATATGTGGCACTGCACAAGTAAAAATTGCAACTTAAATATGTGTTCTAGTAAAAATACTAGTAACTTATCTACTTATTTGAGATGTTTCCCAAGCAAGCATTTCAAATAAGTAGATTCCATCAGTTTTTCTCTGTTATTAAAAGGTATTTTTATTATTCCACAACCTTGAAAATGTCTCAATTATTAAAAAAGCAAAACTTAAGACTCAGGGTGAATTATTTACTTTGAAACCTAGACTTGGATATAATTTCCCCATATTTTGACATTAATTGGTTAATATGATAAAACTATCATATTTGATTGGAGTCCTTATGGCTGTTAGGTTATATTGAAATCTGAACTTTTCTATAAAGTTCTGTGGCTAGCTTAGCTTCATCTCCACACCATGAGCTCTTTTGTGCAGAGTGGAAATATACTGGTCCGTGTTCCACCCATGCAGCCATATGCTGATGTCCTTGCGCTGCCCTTATCTCCTTCTGCTTCCCATGCTCCTGTCTGGAGGGAATTGATCAGCCTGGGGGAAAAGAGAAGGCCTTGCCAAACAACTGTGATTGTTAAAATCCCTGGGAAAGGTCACTGGTGCTTGATAACATATTGGGAATCTTTTGGATGACTGTTTAGTTTCCTGCTTCTCTCTCTCTCTCTCTCTCTCTCTCTCTCTCTCTCTCTCTCTATATATATATATATATATATATATATATATATAAAGGAACTCCATGTTGAAGAGGGAAATACAAAAGTTGAAATAATCTGTTTTATTTGCCCAGTCTGCTCCAAGATTTGGCAAACACAAAGTATAATGAAGAACCTGCTTGAAATCCTACCCGGTGTTTTGCTGAAAGTAACAATTCCAAACTTAGAGAAGAATAAGACAAAAGTGTCTTTTCATACTCTACCCTAGTCCAGGGTGATCTGTGCAGACAAGTCTTACCTTTGAAAACGGAGTGTTACGAGCCCAGTACATCTTGTTAGTGGCTTCCTGGGTTTGGATGTTTGGGGAATGAGACTCCCACAGGTACCAGAGGAAGAGATAGGAACATATCTGTAACTACGAGGAGGAAAGAGAGTCCCTGGCTTTTTGAGGCAGTTCACTGTTTTTACCTCTTTGCTCTGCTTCATTCATGGTCATTATCAAGCTGGTCTACTCTCTTTGTTCCTCCCTTTGTTCTTCTCCTCACCTACCCCTGGGCATCCTGTCTCTCTCTTTCCTCTGGCTTGCTTCTCAAAAGCCATTCTCTCTGAACCCGTGCCATCTGGAGCAGTCGCCCCTTATCTCAGTGCCCCATTGACTTGCCTCCTACTCTAATCTCTTTGTAAAAGTTATGTCTTCTTTCTTGGCCTCCACACCAAAATGTATTTCGGTCTATTTTCATTCCATTGATAAATCTCCCATTTATCCAAACTTTGAGAGCTGTACTTTTTTTTGAGTGACTACAGTAAAGACCATGCTGCAGTTTTCTCTAGCCATATGTGTGAATTATTTTGGACATTTTTTTTTAAACTAAGGGGAAATTTCCATTGAAAATTTGAAAGTGGAAACACAGCTCAGTTTTGTCACCCAGAACCAATTGTTTATTTTGTGAATTGCATTCTGGGGTTTTGAGAGTAAGAATGGTTCTAGGATAGGGATGGATACTTGAGTGGGGGACTGTAGAAATTCAGGCTCTCAAGTCTATGTTGGGACTCTGGTAGGGCTGGCAGGTCAGACAGTCCTGGAGTAAAGAAGCTGTTTTGTTGGTTTGTGAGTCTGTTTACCCCTTTGGGCATCTTTGGAGTGCTGAAAACAAGAACAATCCCCCCTCACACTGTAGGCTAATGATGAGGAATGCTGATTCAGTTTTACAGATTTTCTCCAATTCTTTGCTTTTGTACTAACTTTGACACACTTTAGAATTTGGTATACAATCATATATAATGTACCAATATAAATAAATTTTACACAGATATTTATATGAAGTTACAAGTAGTGCATCACCATTAAATCACTTGTTTTGGTTTTGCTAGTAGGTGATGACACCCGTTTTTGATGATCCAGCCTCGTCTCCAGGGTGACTTATTTCCCTATTAGGTAGTGATGCATCTCTGTACCCCAGTATTCTGGGAGTAAGTGTTCTGTGGCCATTGTACCAGGTCAAATTTAATCAATCATTTCTTGAATGAACCTTGTACTCTGGATTTCCAGGATTAAAGTTTGAAGGTAAGAATTTTTTTTTAAGAAAATGTACTGATAGATGACTTATGTTCATTTAATTGTATAAAAGAGAGGCTTAAATTGTATGCATGCAGAAGAATAATTTATTAAAACAACCATATATTTTAAAATTTTAAAAAGGAATGTTAATTATATAGCTTCAATATGGTACTGGTACAGTTGATGGTTATATCAAGTAAACTCATTGAGAAAATTTCTGTTCTGTACTACTGTATTCAAAATGCTGATTTATTACAGTCTATTCATTATTATTATAAATAGGCATTATTTTTATTGTTTATAATTATCTATTACATTTACTATAATTTGCCATAAAAACAACTTCAAAATAACTGTTGAAATTATGCTCTAATGTCTTTTCTTTAGGGGCAGAGATAGGACACAGCATTTAAAAATTAGCAAGCCTTAGGCCTGTGTTCCATCCCAAGCACTGCAAAACTAATAAATAAGAGAATAAAAATTCTTCCCTTCATGTGAATTTAATTTTACATTCACGATAACTGTTTATATATGTAAGTGGTGGGATGGCTGTCTCCCTTTGACATGCGCTCATAAAATGTTATGGCCAGATAGCAGATAAAAATAAAGAGACTCCCCCAACACATCTCATCATTTGTAGAGTCAGGCAGAAACTCTAATTTTCCTTGGAACAGGCTTACACCATATTTATTTCGCTGATTCTACTCAAGGGTAGAAAAAATATATATTAAAAGATATCTTGTTAGATTTGGTGACATAAAGGTCAAAAGATAAACTGTAAATGATCTTCGTGTTTATTTCTTTGACAGTGTTAAATTAGCAGCCGCTCAGCCTTCTCTCAGAGAATCACAACCTGAGTAATTGAACACGCCGCTGGGGAGTATGCTTGGTTAAGCTGATTCCTATTATGTTGACTTGTCAGGGGCCAATAATTAAAGCTGAAGAGCGATGCTCATTAGTGTCTGCAAGATGATTCAAAGAATAAGGGAGAGAAGTCCTTGAGACGCACCTGCAAAAGGCATGCATGCCTGGAGGTGAGAGCAGATCGAGTGGCTGCCCTTTCTGCTGTGTTAGCAGTCTAGTTGTGAAAGGGGCACCCTGAGTGTTGCAAATGCCCTTGCCTTGCACAGATCACAAATCACCTCTCACTTTTGCTTTTTTACTTTTCCCCCAATGTAATAATATTCTGCACAACCATATTTTTAAGGGAATTCCTTTCAGGGAATAGAACTTTGAAAAAGAATTAGACTGGTAGTCATTTCATTCACTTTCCTGGAAACTTTGAATACAGTGCCACATTTACTTTGCAAATATAGGATTTTTAAAATATACATTTATGTGAGCAAAACTAAATATAGGTCACAAGCATAGGATATAGAGACACTAGAAGAGCAAGAATTCATAACTTAAGCAAAACTCAGGGTGAAGAACAACTGTTATCAGCACCGAATGCTGTGTGAAAATGATCATAATGTCCTGATATGCTTCCTTTTTATCTTGTAATTGGCCTGTAAGGTAGGCTCTGATTGTATGAACCCATCTTAATATTAATAAAACATCCAAAGATCCATATATTTTGTGAAATTCAGTCGGCTTGTTGGATTTCACTCTTCTCTGTCATTCTAAGAAGTATTTTGTAGTGATGAAGTACCCATTTTGCTTCCAGCACTACATTTTAATGTTGTCCTGGGTCCTGCAGCTGGACAATGTATGTGTCTTTTCCAAGGCCCACAGTTCTGTTGCAGTTGTTAGTGTGTTATATAATGTTCAACAAGAACATTTCGTTCCTTTGTTGATCCTACTGATATGATTCTGTTTGAGATTATGTCCATGAGGAAAACCTTCCCATATGTGAGGCTTCTTCAACTTATATTACAGATATGCCATATCGATTTGAACTTGTGAATGTTTCTGTGGCCTCCATTTGTGCAGAGTCCCTTAAGGACATGGGTTGATTCTTGTTAATGTTTGCATGTCTGGTGGTTGGAGCTCTGTAAATGTTGGTTAAACTTAATCAACGAGCAGAAGAAATCTTCTGGGATAGTTACATATTTCCAAAGATAATAACAGCTTTAGAAGTCAAGTAGAACAACCCTCTGCTCTATGCCAAGAATTCCTTACTGGATGTTCTTTAACAGATAGCTCCTTTCTTGGCTTGGTAGAACATTTCCAGAACTCGAGAGGTCAATACATTCTAAGCAACTACTTTTAGATTGGACAACATGAGTTTATAACAACAGAAAGTTTATGGTTAACAGAGTGGTACTTTACATAAATTATCTTTAGTATTCATAATGTCCTTAAGCACCAGGGGCCAAGTATTATTATCTCCATTCTGCAGATAAGGATGCTGCACTCCAGAGAGGCTTGATGCCTTAACAAAAGTCTTGTGCCTCCTTGGGAATCTACCTGTTAAGCTTTAGGATATCTATATTTCCAAGCCTGAAGCTACCTCCTTACTGATTTTCTCCATTATTACAAATGTACTTATGGTTAGTTTTCTTCAGTAATCTATCGATGTGTATCCAGAGAGATATACATCACCTTGCTGCGACATAGCCATGCCATGAAAAACATTGTCCCAAGCAGGTGGGTTCCTTACATTAAATCAGCACTCTAGTCTACCTTAATCTTTCTTATAAGTTAAGTGGGTTCTCTGAGAGATGTTTTTAAATAAGGTACTGTGGCAGAAAGTCTACTTGAGTCGGGCTTTCTATATTTTTATTTACTAGTGAGAACTATAAAAGCCCAGAAGGAAAGACCCTTAACTGCCAAGTGTGCTTATGAAAAGATCAATGTTTTATTAATATGGTTGTGTTGATAAGCAAGCTATCATGTATGGAAGCCTTCCACTCTCATCAGATCAATTTGTGGTATTGATTTTATTTTATAATATGCTATGTTTCTGTGAGAACAGTTATATCCAAACCATAATCAATATTGGCTCTTCTGACAGTTATAAATGTTGAATCCATATTCATTTGCATGATTATTGACAACACTTGAATTTAATATGGTTGTTTTTTTAAAGCCATGAACATTATTTCCTTAAAGGTTTCTCTTAATATAGGGAAGGTAGATACTTCATTTGACTTTTTCATTTTTGAAATACGCTTATTGATTTAAACTAGAAAAGCTCACACTCATTTATACATTTTTAATATTTTTCTTTATGATAGACCATGATAACTCAATTATATATTCTACTCAGAATGTCTCTCATCGGTTCCTCTAAAAATTGTTAGAGCGCCATTGAACCAATTTTTATAGTACTATTAATCAGTGTAATCAGTATTAATATACTACTTTACCAGCTGAGTGCCACTTGTCACTAATGTGACAGGGTAAATTTTGCATTTTTTTTTTTTTTACAAAGGCTTTCATTTAGTAGGAATAAAAAAAAAGAACAGGATTTTAATTGTTAGCAATCAGAAGCTTGTGTGATTAAGACTAACATTCTGAATCAGACATGTCAGACCCGACTGGGAATTTATTTCATCTCTTATTAATTCTTTCATAGATTTAAATGTAGTCTTATTTACCAATACGTGAACCTTTAATTATAGGTAGCCCCACTGGTGGGTAATAATGTCTGCTAGAACTAATTTCTTATTGGAGTTAAGGATTTATATGTGGTTTGACTAGACGGCTTCCTTCTTTTATATTCTTGCTTGCTTTGGAAATACTTAAGATCTTAAATATACTTAGGCCCCCAAGTCAATCTTTGATGTATAAAATGGCTGCTCTTGAGACCTGACATATTTTGGTGAGGACTACTATGTTAAGTTTCTATTAAATATGAATGATTCTTAGGATTAGTGCAAGTTCTTTTATCTCCAGTGTTCACATTAGTCATTGTTTAGTTCAACAATAAAGCCTTAGGTATTCCATACAGACAATAGGATAGAGCAGAAGAACTCAGCAAATGATATATAGAAAGGCTGGCCTGCAGCTATGTCTCTGCAGTGAAGCCTTCCTGGAGAGAGAAAGGGAGAGATTGAGTAAGGTTGTAGGGTGGTAGAGACACTCTTCAGGGAGGGTGTGTTAAAGAAAGCAGACCTCAGAAAGAAGTTCTCATGTCTCCCTAGTCCTAATCACCCAAGGGGGACTGCTTCAGTTTGGAATATTTAACTATATGTGAGACTTGTATTGACTGGAGTACCAAACAACCTGGTATAGATCCAGAATTGGCAACAGAAACTCATACACTGATCACTTTACAGAATAACCCATGAGAAATTTATTCCTTGTTGCCTAGGTAAAGTTCAGAGAAAAGAAAGACAGAGTCAAGAGAAAGGCCAGAGAATGAGAGGTAAGGGAGAAAGAGAGAGAGAGAGAGAGAGAGAGAGAGAGAGAGAGAGAGAGAGAGAGAGAGAGAGAATCAGAAT
>JADRCD010178439.1:0-25652 GCA_019843815.1 Montemys delectorum
GGAGGAATGCCAGGGCGGGGAGGTGAGAGTGGGTGGGTGTGTGGAGGAGCACCCTCATAGAGGCATACCCCTTTGATGCGATATGGAATGGAGGGCCTCGAGTGTTTCAGAAAACGGGGGAAATAAATAGCTGAGGTAACTGAAGGATGAGATTTCACCAGGAACCTGATTTATCTCTCTCTGTTTTCCCGCCGGTATTTTGGGACAAGTCCCCCAGCTTGCTCTTTGTTCTGCTTTCTGTCTCCCTCCCTCCCTGACCTCTTGTAGAGAACGCATTGCAGGGATGACTGTGCTGAGGTTAAATGCCAGGGCCTGTTTTCAAGATTGGGATGTAAAAGTACAAAGGGAAGACCGAAGTTGGTATGGTGGTGCACAGTGGGCGAAAGCCCGCTGGAGTTTTGGATGGCCGTGTGCTTTCTGCGACGTGCAGCTTCCGCCCTGATCTGGTTTACCTTTACATACATGATGCCGTCAGGATGCTGGATGCCACGTCAGACATTGTTCTCAGAGGCAATGTTGAGTACATCTTACTTACAATACATACATACATACATACATACATACAGTATGGAATCTTCAATAGTGAATTGATTCCTAACCTGTGCCAGTCAGGCACCAACTAGGACTTTAGAACTGCCAGGAGACCTTAGCTGAAGGGGCTCTCCATAAGCTGTGGTTGCCCCACCAGGCTTTTGGAGACAAAGTCTTGCTGTCTTGCAGCTTTGACAAAGTCAGGCTGTCTTTGAACACACTGCAATCCTGTTCTAGCTTCCCCAATGCTGGGATTTCCGTATTACCAGGATACCCAGCTTCAGATAGCCTTCAGTGTGATAATCCTTCATTTTTTTTTAAGCAGGATTTCAGAGTAGCATTTTCTACTAGTGGGCCTTGCCAAGAGAAAATTGACTACTCTCAAATAGCCAATAATTTTATTTGCCACAGACCCAGTTTCTGACCCAACCCTCCCCGCCCCTCCTTTTATCTTAAAACCTTTGTCTGGGGAGAACTTTCTAGAAAACACAGCTTTATAGAACATACTTTGTTAATTGTCGTAAAGCTTTTGTTTGGTAGAGAGCCCCCTTATTAATTGAAAGGACTTTTAGATTTAACGCAGAGGACTTGGCCCTTTTAGAAGGTGTGTTTCAATGCCTGCTAGTTTGTTCAGAAGAACTATTGGTGCCATCCAGTTCGAAGTACATTCCTCAGCTCTGCAAGCAACCTGGGCATGGCGGTGGCCATTCCCCAGTCAGTCTCTGGCTACCTGGAGGCCAGTATCTATCTTCGGAGTTCTCTGTTGCTGTTTGTTACACCTTTAACTTGATACAAAATGATGAGACAGAGGAACCACGTGGACGAAGGTTGAAGGCTGGTTGCCCATGTCAGAATCGTTAGCTGGAAGCCTTTTCAGCTGTAGGCCACATGCAAAGAGGAGCTGGTCAGTCCAGCCTGGTTGGAGCCTCCTTCACTGCTTGTGGTGAAACTCCCAGCTATTTGAGATAACGTGTGATCTCGTGTAAGCGGTGGAGGTGGGCTTGGTCCTGATGCTGGCTTGTGGCAGTCGCCTTTTGAACTCGAAGCCCAGCATCAGCTGAGCCTTTCTCTTCCTTTGTATTGAATACTGAGCGTGTTGGGCTGGGTTGGTCGGAGCCAGAAGAACCAGTGGTACTGTAGATGATAGGCTCAGATATCTAGACTAGGTCTGCAAATGCTTTGGATTCTTGCCTATCCCACGAGCAGGAGATCTCGAAGCTTCTGAATTTTTGAAGAAGAGTGGCTGTTGATCTGAAAGCTAAAAGTTGAGTTCTTAGCTGTTTCCCTTGCTTGTTTGCAGGGAGGGATAGATCACGCTAAAAGCTAGTGAAGTTAGAGGCATGTAAGGGAACCCCAGAGGACTCAGGGGTCTGCTTCTGGTGTCCTTGGCTGGCCATGGACTTTATAGCTAGTTGAGCCTATTCATTAGTGGCTTTCCCAGGAACTTCCATGCTGACTGGTCTCCGAGTGCCCAGCGTTTGTGTAGTTCTGGAGTTCCGTCTTGAGTATTAACAAGTGTATTTGGCAGAACTTTTCCAGGGTCATTGGGAGGATGGCGAGCTGACGATGTACTGCCGTTGAAACCATGACCTGTGCGTGTTGGGGACGCGTGGTGGTGGCAGGCGTGGAGGGCGGTGGCTTGTGGGCCCTTTCAGGGTAAAGGCGGTGGCTGCCTAGTGTCAGACTCTTTGTCCATCTGGCTGTCTGGTGTCAGCAGAGGCATGGGATTTATGGCAGATCTCTCTCCCTGGACTTGGCTGTGTGCTTTCAGCTTGTAAACACCAACCATAGAATTACAATATCTACTTGAAATAGGAAGGGGCTGGAGAGATGGCTTAGCAGCTAAGCACAATGGCCGCCCTTCCCTGGGATCTTGGTTTGATTCCCAGCACCCACCCAGTAGCTTATAATAGTTGTCTATATCACTCTAGCCCAGGGGACGCAGCACTGCCTTCTTCTGGCTTCCGCAGGCACTGCACACACGCGACACACAGGCATCCATTGCAGGGGAACACCCATACACATAAAACAAAAACCTCAAAATTAAAAGGTGTGTATGTGGAGTAAATACTTTGAAATGTTGGTGTCCTTTCCTTTGCGCCTATTTCTTCCTGAAAGGGATTTTCCTGGAGTGGTTTCCTGCTGTTTATCAAAGCTTTGGGGGAGTCGAACACTTTATTATCACCCAGAACGTCATGCCTGGTCCTTTTGTGGGGGAGTGTTTCCAGTGTGTGTTCAATACAGTAATGCCTGCTTTGGCAAGCACCCTACCTCCCACCCTCAAGTTCCTAGCAGGGAAAGTAAAATGTAAAAGTTCTTTCTGGTCTTCCCGTTGGCCTTGGCCCAGCCCCATACGAGTTACTACCGTAGGATAAGTACTTTTCAGGACTCGGTGCCTCTCCTCTGTAACGGTTCCATGAACACACAGGTGTGCTGAGGTTCATTCAAGGTGGCAGCATTCGGCAGTGCGGAGGAGGTGTTCACTAGGCAGGTCGCACAGCACAGGCTGGGTCCCGTCTGCTAGGAGAGGCTTAGCATGTTTGTGTTTTGACCTTGGGATGCTTCGTGAAATCCAGTCTTTGGACCTGCTATCGCGCATGGTCCGTGGAGGCCCCTGGGCTCCTAGTGACATTGTTCCTGGTGCCTCTGCTGAAACCCACAGCTTTGTATGTAGGGAGAAGGGGTAGGATGGTTTACAGTTAAAGCCAGCACTCTTGTTAAAATAGGCACCTCTAGAAATAAGAGCTGTGCTACATTCAGGAAAATTCTCTGTGTTCTCACCACATGTTTTTTTTTTTTTTTTTTTTTTTGTTCCGTTCTTTTAATTTTTCCCAACAGCAAGCCAGGGCCGAGCAGGAAGAAGAATTCATCAGTAACACTTTATTCAAGAAAATCCAGGCCTTGCAGAAGGAGAAGGAAACCCTCGCCGTGAACTATGAAAAGGAGGAGGAGTTTCTCACCAACGAGCTCTCCCGGAAACTGATGCAGGTAAGGGGTCTCGTGCATCCTCTCTGCCCCACAAGCTTGCCTCCCTCTCGGCGTCCTAGAGCATTCTGCCTTACGTGTGCCCGCCGGCCGCGGTTGTCGCTTGGGTTTTGTGAGGTTTCAAAATATCAGGGTGTGGATCCTTCAGACGGTGGCTCTGGAGCCCACCTGCTCAGGAAGGGTGGGAGTGCGTGTGCCTTTGTGTCTTTCCAAGCCTGTGCGTACCAGCTAAGCTAAGCGCAGGTGAGGCTAAGCCCAGGGAGCATCTCGGAAATTCGATGCTCAGCCTCAGGGGGAAGATTCCTTTCTGCTCTGCTGCGGAGTCTACAGTTGAGTCACAGACGTCTCCACGGCTATAGTTGTTCTGCGTTCAGATCTGTGACTGTGAACTGAAGGGTGAGCAGTTGGTTACCAACCGGGTCACATGCTGCTGCTGCTGTTGTTAGTTATAGAGGGAAGCCACGCCCAAAACACATAGGAGGGTTTGGGTCTGCCTGGGGCACTCATCCGCCTCCCTGCTTGCTTGTATCACAGAAATTATTAACCAAAAATACAGCTAAAACTCTCTATGGCACTGGTCCCACTGCGGTTCTCAACCTGTGGGTGGAGATCCCTTTGGGGCTGAACGACCCTCTCACAGAGGTCATGTGAGACCACCAGAAACACCAGACACTTACATTACTGTTTATAACAGGAGCAAAACTACAGTTACAAAGTATCAAGGAAATAGGTTTTTTGTTTGTTTGTTTATTTTCTGGAGACAGGGTTTCTTGGTGTAGCCCTGGCTGTCCTGGAACTCACTCTGTAGACCAGGCTGGCCTCGAACTCTGAAATTTGCCTGCCTCTGCCTCCCAAGTGCTGGGATTAAAGGCGTGCGCCACCACTGCCCGGCAAGGAAGTAGTTTTATAGTTGGGGGGCCCCACAGCGAGAGGAACTGTATCAAAGAGTCACACACAGCATCAGGAAGGAAGGTTGAGAACCACTGTTCTTTGGCGATAGTGTGTATGTTAATTCCTATGAATTAAGAAAGAAATGAGATACCGAGGTACAGGGCGTGGGACATGTTTCTATTTCCCCCGTTCAACAGCGTCCCAGGCAGGTTGCATTCACTATAACGGAGAGTGTGCTTCAGCGAGGCCCTCTCTTAGGAAGGTTCCGGTGGCTTGCTAGGTTGCCTCCTCATAGAGGTTCCTCCGGGAAGCTTGGGTGCGCCCAAGCTTCAGTCGTAAGACCGTTCATCCAGGAAATCCCTTTCTTGCTTTTTCTGTCCTAGTCTTAAAGACAGTGCTCCAGTTTGATCCCAGTGGTGGCTGTAGATAGGGGACTGATACAGGTCCCTGGGAAGAGTCATTAGCAGACGCTTATAGCAGAATGTTTTGCATAATTTCTCTTAAATTATTCATTTGCATTGTGATGCAGAGAGAAGAGAGGGGAGGCTAATTTGACCCGCTGTGGCCCGTGTTGTCAGTAGTGGACGGCTTTTTCCCGTCCTGCTGTTTCTAGACGTACAGGGACACGGTTACAGCTCTTACAGCTCGGTTTCCTCCCGTGCTTAGCCTTAGCCATATCCATTAGCTGTTCCCATTTTTAACAATGCAAGAAGCCCGCTTTCTTCCTGAGCTTACCTTGTTAGTATTTGGCTGAATTGAGTTAAGAGTGAGAACCCACCAGGTGAGCTTTGCTGTCTCTAAAGACACCCACCTCTGTGTTGGTAACTGGGCCCCCCATCCACCCTTCACAGCCTTTCTAGTAACTCCGGTGTTCCTTCCGGCAAGATACGGAAAAAAGTGAAAAATGTAAGAGTTGTAGGAAAGTGGCCATGGTGGTAAGCCAGGCACAAGGTGGCTTGGCTCAGACGGGACCTCCGTCCCAGCGTTTTGCAAGTTCAGCTCTAACCCTGGAGAACCGTGGTAATCGTCTCCCCCGGCCCTTCAGTCTAAATATGCATGTCGTATGAACCTAAGTCCACACTCCCAGTTTTCTTTTATAGAGAGAATAAACAGTGCCTGAACTGTAGAACACACTAATGATTCCGCCTGCCACGCAAAGTAGCGTTGGGGCCCGAGACTTCATGGGGCAGTGTCGAGTGTCTGCCCTCAGTGAAGGCAGAGTGTGGTCGGTGTGTATAATCTCATACCACACTGCCAGACTCAGGCTTGGCTATAGAGATGCTTAGTGTGTTCCTAGACAGTTTCTCAAGGATTCTTGGCTTGGGTTTGAGACCTTTCGGTTGTTTGCTTGCCTGAATGTTGTGAACAACGCTTTTGAGGGTGTAGTTCGATGGCGTCACGCGTGTCAGCATCTGGCGACATCATCACTCTCCTCCATCTCCAGAAAGTTGTCAAACTTAAACTCTTGACCCATGAACCAGCCACACTGCCTCAGCCTCTTCCAGCTCTTGGGATCTTGAAGGCAGTGAGTAAGTGTGTCTTGCTTGACGGTGGGCGCCTCTGGCTCACCTCCAAATGGGGTTCATTTTAGGGTTTTATAAGCCTGCCCTGTTAGACATTCCCCGTGATGGTTGGTGTTAGTTGGGAACTTGACGGGATTTAGAATGGGCTAGAGAGATGGCTCAGTGGTTAAGAACCCTGACTGCTCTTCCAGAGGACCTGAGTTCAATTCCCAGCATTCACGTGGTGGCTCACAACCATCCGTAATGGGATCTGATGCCCTCTTCTGGTGTGTCTGAGGACAGCTACAGTGAACTAGCATTTCATATTTCAATATTCATATTTATATCAAATCTTTTTTTTTTTTTTTTTTTTAAAAAGAATGAGCATAGGAGATACTCAGTGAGACTATTTCCACATAGGATTGACTCAGGAGGGAAGATCTCCCCTGATTGGGTGGCACCATCTCTATGGTTCTGGAGAAAGTGAGCTAGGTACCATCATTAAATCTCTATTTTTCTACCTGAGGCAGAGTGGGAGCAACTACTCCACGCACACATAATGCCCCATCCTTCAGCATAGTGGGCTTATCTCCTCAAACCATGAGCCAGGCGTCTCATCGTAGCAAATAATCTGATAGGCATGCAGGTGCCCAAGACCCCTCCCCACTGTTGGGCACTTGGAGGATTCGTAGCTACAGGAAAGTGCTGCCTGGGTTTGATCCTCAATCTCCAGGCTCTTGCCACACATTTCCTTAATGGATTCAACCGGTCCTTTGTCGAATCCGCAGACTCTGAAACCACCCAGTGTGGAAAAATAGCTTTTTCCATCTGGAAGATTTTTAGGGTAATTGATGCCAGTGGGCTGCTTTTCCAACTGTGTAATTAATTTAATATGGCTTTCTAGGTGTTCACTTCAGTTTACGGTGTTTTGAAATAAAAAGGCTTGCTAAGAGAAAGGGTGTTAGAGACGATGTTGACAGACACATGGCGGGAATTGACTGGTCTCCGTGACAGTGCCTAGTTCACCCGAAGGTGGCTGGACACCTACTTATAGGACAGTGGCTTCTCTGCGGTGATTGGACATTTTTAAAATTCATATTTCAGAGAGATTCCCAAGAACAAAAGAGACTTATTAGCTGAGGCCCAGTGGCGATCCTCCTGCCTCTGCCTCACCTCCAGGGGTTGAAGGGCGAAGGGGAGGGTTGTCACCACACCTGATTCTGAGATGCCTTTAAAAACAAAATCCAGCCGGACAATGGTGGCACACGCCTTTAATCCCAGCACTTGGGAGGCAGAGGCAGGCAGATTTCTGAGTTCGAGGCCAGTCTGGTCTACAGAGTGAGTTCCAGGACAGCCAGGGATACACAGAGAAACCCTGTCTCGAAAAACAAAACAAAAAACCAAAATCCAGTTCATGTAATTGTAGATGAGAGCCCTTGAGACTACCAACCTGGGAAGCAGATAAGCTACACACACACCCACACACACCCGCCGCGCCCCCCCCCCCAAGCTCTTTTCTCATTGGGAGGTGGGAGACAGAGGCCAGATCCCCTGTGACTGTAATTATGGGGACTGTACTGGCTAGTTTTGTGTGTCAAGTTGACACAGGCTGGAGTTATCACAAAGAAGGGAGCTTCAGTTGGGGAAATGCCTCCATGAGATCCAGCTGCAGAGCATTTTCTCAGTCAGTGATCAAGGGGGTAGGGCCCCTTGTGGGTGGTGCCATCCCTGGGCTGGAAGTCTTGGGTTCTATAAGAGAGCAGGCTGAGCAAGCCAGGGGAAGCAAGCCAGTAAGGAACATCCCTCCATGGCCTCTGCATCAGCTCCTGCTTCCTGACCTGCTTGGGTTCCAGTCCTGAGTTCCAGTCCTGAGTTCCTCTGGTGATCAACAGCAATGTGGAAGTGTAAGCCAAATAAACCCTTTCCTCCCCAACTTGCTTCTTGGTCATGATGTTTGTGCAGGAATAGAAACCCTGACTAAGACAAATTATAAACAGGTTTGGTGGGGACCAGAGGACCAAACCTGGACCCTTTGGGAGAGCAACAAGTGCTTGTAATCATCGAGCCAACTCTCCCACCTACCGCATGCTTTTCTGTCTTGTGAAAGCTTTATTCTGAGGAATGTGCGTCTTTCTGAGCCCAACATGCGGGACCGGCTTTTTGATTAATAAAAGACCGACTTAAAAGAAAAATAATTTGGGGGAGGATACAAAGCTGAACTGCTCTGTGGCCCTCAGAAGGCGTAGTCGCCATCATTTGCAGTTAAATGTTTATGATGTTCTTGTGAGCAAACTCTAGGTCAGACGTGGATATGAGACACATATGTTAGAACAAAGGCTGTTCTCTAAAATGTCAGCAGTAGCTTTGCTGGGTGCCGAGCCCACAGTCCATTATTTATTTATTAATTTGATAGCTTTGAGGGAGGGTCTTGATAGTCCCCCAGTTCACGAATCTCCTGCCTCAGCCTTTCAAATGCTGAGAGACCACAGGCACGCACCCCCCCCCCCCAATGAGGGTGTGCCTTTTCTTGCCATGGTATACAAGCTACATGCACTTCTGTAACTAGACACTTTGTAAATGAGATTTAAAAGTTCTGTGGGCTGCACGTGCTGGCCTTTTGAAAGCTCCTTCAGCCCCCTGACTTCAGCCCTCTCAGAGCCCTGCTGTCGAGGTCAGGAGTTGCATTGAGGCCCCGGGGTCAGGCTTGCTCCTCACCTGCTCCCAGCATTAAGAACGAGTGCATTTGAAATGCCACGCTTGATTCTCTATTGCTAAAAGCAAAATTCCCAATTGCCCTGGTTGCCCTGCCTCGGCTCTTGAGTGCTCACTTGCTTGGCTTTAGCAACTGGACATCTCCCACCTGATGCATCAGGTTCATTTCCTGTGTGAGTGTGTGTCACCATCCATCTGTCTGTCTGTCTGTCTCCCTGTTTCTGATTGTTGTCTTTACTCCTCTCTGTAAATAGGACACTACAAAAAGTCAAAGAATATTTTGGGTCCCTGTCTTTCACCGTAGAATAATTGAGGGTAATGAGGAATGCTACAAACTACATATCCCTCTTGTCTTAGTTAGGGTTTGACTGCTGTGAACAGATGCCATGGCCAGGGCAACTCTTATAGGGACAACATTTAATTGAGGCTGGCTTTGTTCAGGTTCAGAGGTTCAGCCCATTATCAAGGCGGGAGTATGACAGTGGCCAGACAGGCATGGTGCAGGAGGAGCTGAGAGTTCTGCATCTTCATCTCAAGGCTGCTAATAGAATATTGGCTTCCAGGCAGCTAGGATGAGGGTCTTACAGCCCATCCCCACAGTGACACATCCACCCCAACAAGACCATGCCCACTCCAACAAGGCCACACCTCCTTATAGTGCCGCTTCCTGGGCCAAGCCTATTCAAACCATGACCCCCTCAGTTTTTAAATACCTGTTCCAGTTTTCAAGTTAAAACAACAAATAGGTTTATGGCCTTGTACCTTTGATCTGCACTCGAAGTAGAATCTGGTCCAGGGGAAGTGTGGGCGTTCTGGCTAGAAGAGAAATGACTGTATAGTCTTAGCTAGTGAGTTCATTCTGCATTTTAATCACGTCTGCACATGTGTGCACTTGAGTGGGGTTTTGTGCATGTGAGTGCGGTGCCCTGCAGAAGCCAGAAGAGTACATTGGATCCCCTTCGAGCTGGAGTTACGGGAGATTGTGAGCTGTCCAATGCTGCCAGTGCTGGGAACTGCTCTCAGGTCCTCTGCAAGAGCAGCGGGGTGGGGGTGGGGGTGGGGCGACCCTTGACTACTTAGCCGTCAGTCGTCTCTGCAACCTCCCACAACGTGTCATCTTTGTTACTGACTTGGCCCCTGAGGTTGCAGTACCTTCCGGAATTAAAGTAGTCAAAGCAGTTTCCTCGCATCTATAGACACACGGAAGGAAGTTTCATGCGGAAGCTGCCAGGGCCAGGAGGTTGTCTCGGAGGTGGACATCCTGCGGAAGAGGGTGGCAGGCGCTTTAGATGGGTACCATGCAAAAGATGGGTGGGGGGAGTGCTTCAGACTGGCACCACGCAGTAGCTGAGGCATCCTTCCATTGCTTTTACAAGGGAACAGAGATGGGAAAGAGACGCCTAGGTTGGTGGTATTTGCACAGTTGGCACTGCTGTGGCACTTGGTAGGAGAATGGCCGCCATATCGCGATCCCTGGTTGCTGCCTGTTTGGGAAGCAAGGTGGTCTGGCTGAGGAAGTATGTCTCTGGAGACAAGCTGTGAGGAGAAGGCAAGTTGCTTTCCCGAGGCGGAGACAACGCACCGCACCGGGACCCATGAAACTTACAAAAGAGAGCATTAGGTTGGATTCACCCCATGCCTTCCTCTCCCTCCCGGCGAGGCTGTGTCCCCTTCCAGCAGCACCAGATGGATGTGGTTTTTTTTTTTCCCCCAGAACCCTTGTGCCTCTGATGTGTCCTGGTGTGTCCACAAGCACTGGATGTGAGCAGAGACTCCGGCCAGTCTCCTCTTCAAAGATGCACACCACGGAGGCCATTTCCTGCCAACTCCGCTGAGGTGGTTACGAATTTCGTTGGGTTCCTGCAGACAGCTCAGTCAGGAGATGGACTGATAACTATAGGAAAACCGTTTCTGTTAATTTCAGGGTCACCGAGGTCAAGAATGCCCTGGCATCCCTTCAGATGACAACTCCGCCTCCTGTGGGGGAGGAGGAGCAGCCTTGATGTATGTCTTTCATTAAGTCGGCTGCACCCGCGGTCCTTGTGCCCGCTGGTGTTCAGAGATAATGCTGACCAAGGGGAGATTGCTTTCTCGTTATAGCTATCGAAACAGTTGGAAAATTTGTGTTTTTCTCGTTGCTCCCCATTCCCCATTCCCAGACTCTCAGCTCTGTCTGGTTTTCATTTCCTTCCACGGAGCGAAGGCCCTCCCTACCCCCCACCCCCACCCCTTTTTTTTTTAAAAAAATACGTTCCATTCACAAAACAGCTGCAAGGAGCTGCCAGATTGTTTAAACCGCACTTGAAATGCCACAGACCCACCAGCGGCCGAAGTACAAATCCTAATTCCCCTGTAAATAGCATGTCAGGCAGCTCTCAGGGGAACGAGATCAGCGTTAGGACTAGAGAAAACAATGAAGCTCTTCAGTAATAAAATATCGAGGCGTGGCTCATGGCGTAGAGCCCTGGCTGCAGTTCCAGTGGGCCAGGGTTTGATTTCCAGCACCCACGTTGTGGCTTAACAGCACCCGCAATTCCAGTTCTAGGGGATCTAACTCCCTCTTGTCCCCTATAGGTTACTGAACACATGTGTTACACATACATACACACGTGCTGGCAGTTCGTAAAAATAAGTGAAAATCCCAACATAGGCAGGTTTCCCTGAAAGTCTGTGCGCATGCGTGTTCACTGAGTCCCTGAGTGGGTCAGATGACTCTATTCTGCCTTCAGTATATCAAATACGAGATAGAGTAGATCTCAGGGGCAAAATAAAGGCTAAAGGGAACTAAAAAAATCGTTAGATAAAGCCAGGGCAAGAGCTTGCTGGACTCCAGAGAGGGCGAGAAGCGGTATTATTTCTCGTTGGAATTGTGCACCTGTGTCCTGACAGTTGACCTGACAGCAGATGAGCTTTAGCTGGCAGTAGGAGCAACCTTTCAAACAAACAGGCTCCCAGGAGACTCACGGGCTTTGGGCCCCTGTGGCTGGAAAAGCAGTTCCTGTCCTTGAAAGTGGGGAAGCAGCTACCGGGAGTTCGATTGAGGTAGAAAGAAGATCAGAAGCAGAGTGGAGATGTCTGGGCTCTGGATGGGCAGAGCAGGCCTTTGGACAGCCGGCCTGGCTCAGTGGGGAAGAGATATCTGGCCTAGGGGTGGGGGCGTTGTCAGCAGGGCTGACTTATCTGTAGGAATCAACCCCATCTCTAGGAGATATGCCCAGAGAAGAGGTCCAGGACCACAGGAGATCAAGTAAGGAGAAGGGGTCAAGGGAAAGACACAGAGTGGGACAAGGTGTCTGACACTTATAGCTAACGTGGAACTGCGGTATAGATGGATGGACGGACAGACAAGACAGCTGGGAGGGGAAATGGCAAAGAGCTGGACCACAGTGCTCTTGTTGGTAGACAGCTAAAATGGCAGGGTCACAAGTGGTAGAGTACCGGAAACCATTAGTAATCAGGAAAGGCACTAACTTCAAATCTCACCCTGCTCAGTGAGAAGAGAAATTTCTGTGCTTCTGTGTCTTTGGAAGAGATTTGCGTTTCCTAACTAAGTCAGAAATCTCGCTTCCCTACGACTTGGCAGCAGCTACATTCCTGCCTTGGGGGGGGGCGCGTGGGGAGGGTGTCACACGGGTATGCATGTTTACTCCAGCCCTGGAGAAGGGGACTCTGTTGTCTACCACTCCTAAGGACCACCAACCAGGAGGATGAAGGCTGCTAACTCAATGAGTTGGCCACTTGAAGTGATGAAGGGATGAGAATATATGAGTCACGCTCTAACTCATCACAAGTACATTGAACAGAGGAAGCTGGGTAGAAAGAGCACAGAATCAGACAGAGCTGGAATCTAAATATGTACAGGCAGTAAAAAAGAAAGAAAAAGTTAATAGAAAGATGCAAGGGAAGTGACTGCCCAGAGCCTCATGCTGTGTGACTGAACTTTGACACCATCGCGGCCTTCCTCTTGGTATTGATTTGGCGCCCTCACAACGGTGCCCTTTGTACATACCGAATTGGTTAACCTCACCCCGAGGCTTAGTCTAGGGCCCACGGTCCCACAAAGCGCAGGTGCCACCATTCATACAGCCACTGTGTGAGCTCTCTGGGTATTCTGGAGTAGAGAGTCCTGCTCACTGTCCTTCTGCAGGCCGTCAGTCCTGGAAGGCTGATACAGAGTGTAAACAGCAGCTTATGCCAGTGGTTATCAGCCTGAGGGTCCTGACCCCTTTGGGGGCTGCATATCAGATATCCTGCGTATTACAATTCATAGCAGTAGCAAAATTAGTTATGAAGTAGCAGTGAAAGTAATTTTATGGTGGGGGGCGGTCACCACAACATGAGGAGCTGTATTAAAGGGTCGCAGGATGAGGAAGGTTGAGAGCCATGGGCTTACACCAGGGCAAAGATTTTGAGGGCAGAGACTTGGCTGGAACCCTGCATTTTTCCCCTTACCTGCAAAGGCTGTCTGCCCTCCAGTGGAGGCAAGCTTCTGTCCCGGACAGTGTACAGGGTCACAGTTCCTACCGTGGTGTTGAGGGCAGTAAATAGAGCAGGTTACCGCAGGAGGTCAGGGTGCAGGTGTAACGGCAGCGGCGGCCTCAAGCAGATTCCCTGCTTTGAGAAAGACGAGGGCTAAAAGTGCCACCAAATATCGTTAAGTCGCATGGGGACAGCCAGCAGCGTGCTGGCTGCAGTGTGAGGCGGGTGCGCGCAGTGCCAAGGGGCACGTGAGGAGGCACCGTGGAAGTCTCTCGAGCCGTGCCCCAGTGTTACTGAATTGGGATGGGGGAGTCAGGCTCTGCAGGCAAAGGCATAAGATGGCCGCAGGTACTTGGGGTGAGAGTGGAGCCACTTGCAGGTAGAAACAGGCCTGTGTGATTGGCAACATTGTTACCTAGGCGTCTAGGCCTCTCGCTCTCTTGTTCGTTCTCTCTCTCTCTCTCCCCCCCCCCCCCCTGTGTGTGTGTGTGTGTGTGTGTGTGTGTGTGTGTGTGTGTGTGTGTGTTTGGATGCATGTATATGCATGTATGCAGGTGCGGGTATCTGGTACTTCCCCCCATTTTCTTTATATTCTCCCCCCCCCTTGTGTGTGTGTGTGCATGAGAGAGAGAGAGAGAGAGAGAGAGAGAGAGAGAGAGAGAGAGAGAGAATGAGAATGATGTGTGTGGTTTATGTTTGTGATGTGTGTCTGTCTATGAGTACTGCCCCATGCCTTCCACCTTCATTGAGATAAGGTCTCTGTTGTTCTCTGCTGTGTACACAGGGCGGCCAGCCCCTGAGTTTCCTGGGTTCTCCCGCATCTGCCCCCCACCCCTCTCAGGAGCACTGGGATGGCAGATGGAGACTTGCCTGATGGTTTTACTCGGGTTCTGGGGACTTGATGTCAGATCCTCACACCTGGGCAGCAGCTGCATCACCACGAAGCCATCTGCCCAGCCCACCGTATCGGTGGCGAACAGCAAATTGTACACAAAGAGGAGGGATTCTCGTGGAGTGGGGGACCTCTGGTCTCCTTGAGGAAGCTGGGTGGCACGCAGATGCTTGGGAGGGTGGAAGAGAGACATTGCTGTGGAGCCTGCGACCTGGCTGAGGACATCGTCATGTCGTCAGCCCACAGCTGTCGCCCGTGAGGGCCACCTGTGGCACGTGCGGGCACATGATTCCCAGGGTGAGTGGTTGCAGCTTTTCAACCCACGGTAGCAAATTCTTTTGAGCGCACAAGGTCATCTGGCTGTGCGAGCGTGTCACCCAGCTCCTCAAGAGATTGAGGCAGGAGGCTTACATGTTCAAAGCCCACCTGAGCAACTGGGACCCTATCATAAAGTAGAGCCTGCGAGGCGAACATCTGTCATGTATTGTGATTCCAGTTTCGTAGATTTGCTCTTGCCAATATTAACAGTATGCACCGCAACTAAGTGTTAAGGAGTTACGCCATGATCACTGGAATTTCTGCCTTCTTTTTTTTTGTTTTGCTTTGTTTTTTTTGTTTTTTTTTTTCTTCCGAGACTGGGTTTCTCTGTGTAGCCCTGGCTGTCCTGGAACTCACTCTGTAGACCAGGCTGGCCTCGAACTTAGAAATCCACCTGCCTTTGTCTCCCAGAGGTTAAAGGCCTTCTATAGAGCCTACTTAAACCCTTGACTTTAAATAATTGCTTTATACATATATATGCATACACTTGAGTGTTTGTATGTGTAGTACATGCACACGAACCCCGGAGAGGTCAGAACAGGGCCCCCGACCCTTCGGAACTGGAGCTTGAGTTGGTCCTGAGCCAACTCTGTGTGGGTGCTGGGGACAGAACTCTGGCCCTTGCAGGAGGGTAAGCGGTCGTAATGGCTGTGCCATCTCAGTCTCTAAACTCTTTTGATGTCAGACGACCCTTTTCATCCACACCGCAGCAGAGGTGCCCCTGCCTTACGGAAGGAAGCAGGCACTTGGTTTCAGGCCTATGCCTGCTAACTTGGCTTGGTGGTGTTTAATTTCTGGGTAGGGATCGCTCACCTTACTAGCATCGTGCGAAGGGCTCCCATGAGGTTAGAAACAAAAGGATGAATTTGATGTTTCCACCCTTATTGGAGACAGCAGACGACTCCCCCCCCCCCCCCAGCTTATTTCTGCTGGCAGGTCTCAGGTCTGCCTCCAGCAGGGTTCCCTGGGAGGATGGGGGAGGGGAGGGGAGGAGAGTCTTAATGTCCTGGGCTATGGTTTGAATCAGCAATGGATTTGGGGTGTCCAGGGTGGGTTGGGTGTCTCTTTTCTTGAAATGCTTGAGACGTGAAGTGGGAGGAATTTCGGATGTTTTGGGTGTTTGGATTATCCGATTGTACCTCATGGAGGCATTCTTGGACGTGGGGGCTCCGAGTCTAAACATAAGACTCCTTGAATTATCCTCACACGGTGTGCGTGTTACATACAGTTTGCAGGTGGTGCCAGTGTGTAGCACACCTGTGGTTTTGCGCTGACATGAGGCAGATGTGGACGCTTTTCTACGGGTAGGGTTGTGTCCGTGCTCAAAGAATTTGACGCTCTTTTTTAGGTTAGTGGGTACTCAGCCTGAATCTGCCTGGAACAGAGAATTTATAACTTTTATCTCAGGCAGACTATCTGAGGCAAACTGTTAGTTCTTTAAAAGCACTGCTTATGCCCCTTCCACCTCTTCCCCCCCTTGCTCCCTCCTCCCCGATTCATCTTAACCCACATCACATCACCGTGAGGGTGTAAGACATTCCTCCGCGCTTCTCTCTTTGAACCGTATTTTCTCTCCGGTCTCCTCTGCTGAGAAACTCCGTGCCCTGCTTTGACGTGCTCTTCCCCTGAGAGGTGACAGAAGGGAGCCGCAGCAGACCACGGTTTCTGCTCTCTCCCGGGGGGGTCGGGGGGGGCGTGACAGTTCAGCCGGTCCAGTTTGGGGTAGCTTGATAGTTTCCAAATGGTTAGTGCAACCTGGGGACCTTGCCCTGGTAACGATCGCAATGATCACTTTACCGTCCAGTTTCCCTTAGGGCCTGGCTCTTGCAGAGGAAACCTAAGATGCACAGCCACCACAGCCTCTGTTCCCAGGTCACCGTGCAGTTGTTAGCGGAAATACCTCCCCGGCAGCAGCAGCAGAACATCTGTCTAAATAGGACTTCCTGCCGTCAGCCAGAGCCTCTCCATTAACATTCTCTGACAGATGATTCGTGTTGGGCCAGGAGCTTTTCCGAGTTAGATTCCATTCTTTATTGTTTTAATTTACCTGGGGCAGAAGCAATAATACTCCCACCCACCCCCCACCCCACTCCCTCTTTTTTTTAAGGGAAAGAAAAATTAAAGGAGCCATTTCTAGGTAATAAGATGTTGGCAGTTGAAAGTGTGTCTGAAGATCTATTTAGAAATACCTTTATGCAAGTAGATTAAAGAATTTACGACTCAGGTGCCTCTTGCCTTTAACTCGTAGGCAGGCAGGCCTAATGTTGATCGTCTGTTTCACAGCACGGGGATATCTTAACGTGGGTTAACATATCAGCCGCCTGCACACCACACACACCCAGGACGGTGGTTCTTGGTGAAGGTGGTGGTGGCCCTTGCTTATTTTTGCTCAGAAGTCCCTCTGGGTCTTTACATTCCAGAAAGCTCTTTCTGAGTTTTGCCCACCTGTTTATGTGGCTTTACTTTACTGCAGGGCCTCGGCAGCACCTGAGTTTTCAAGAGCGAGCTAAGAATGCGCTCGTCACTGTGAGCACCGCCTCACGTCTTCCCTTCTGTTGTGTGTCTGGGTCCCTGCAGGGGTGACCAGCTTGATTTTGGAGGGGGGGGTGTACATCAGCTGTTCTGCTCAACATGTCCCATGGTAGAAGACGACCTCAGGTTGAAAAGGTGCCTTTAAACAGCGCGCGCAACTTTCTGAGGAGCAGAATTCCTCCCCACCCCCCAACCCCACCCCCAGGAAAACGTGAGCATCTATCCCACTTGGGGTAGGAATTCTGCTCCTCAGAGAGTGTGTGGCCTAATTGTGTTTTGGATTTAATCACTTGACTCTGCAGAGTCTAGGGACAGCCTTCCTGGTCGGTCTGAGGTTTGTTGAGGGTCTAGGGTCAAGAGCAGGGTTCGGTTCCCAAGCTCTTGCTCTCCACTGCATTGTCCTCCTGACGGTGGGATGTTGTGTTCTGCATACAAGGGTGAGCGTGACGGGCTGGCTAACCTGCAGAATGCACCGTTCATTGAAAGAAAAAGTTAAACCTGTGGACTCCATTGCCTTTAGCCCCCCTTTCTTTGTCTCCCCTGGGTTCTGAAACAGTGAGCCAACTCTCACTGGTGATTAGTGTCTGTGCCCCATCACCCCCATCCCCACGAGAGTGTTGGGAAACATGGCTGGTTATTAGTTGGAAATCATGGCTGGTTATTAGCAAGAACTCTGGCCTCCCCTGTGACTCCCTCAATTTCTTTAATTTCCTTTTGGTTTTGAAAGTTGATTTCATATATAAATTATGTAAAACTTTTCCTTGTAACATCATAGCTTTAACTTTTAATTGCATGTATGAGGTTCCCCCCACACACACACACACACATACCCTGGGTTCTTAAGCAAGATGGTAGGAGGCTGTGTGATGGATGATTTCATTATGCAAAGAGAACCAGTGCTGCTGATTCCTCGCCAACACCGGCTTGCGTGCACCTTGGGAAATGGCATAATTCCGAATAATTTGCTAGGTGTATTTTTGGGTTGTGACATCTCGTTCTACGGACATGATGCAGATCTGAGTAGATCACAGTTAATTTAAATGACTGGCGGTGTGAAGCTTCAACCTGGAAAATTCCTCCAGTCTGTGAGGTGGCTGACTGGGCCAAAGGCCCTTGTCACAAAAGCCCGGTGATGTCACTTCATTCCCAAGCCTCAAGGTGGAAGAAGAACTTACCATCTCTTGACAGTTGTTCTTTGACTTCCACACACCGTTGGCATGCGTGTGCCCAAACTTCTTAGGCTCTCTGTCCATGGTGTGCAACTTAAGAGAGGCTGCATGCAGTACGTGTTCTACAGTGTGTGCCTTTTCGCCTGTTCCCCAGATTCCCAGTTCCTCTCTGCAGTGACATCCCCGTAACTCCTCTAGAATAGATTATCAGTGTTTAGTTATGTTTGGTATTTGCTCTTTGAATGATGCCCGGCGTTTACACGAAGGCAGCTACTGGTACATGCGCGCACAGGCGGCCATTGCTGGTCGTCTGAGAGGCTTCCTAGTGGTGCGGTCTCAGGAATCATGGATAAGCACAGGTTCACATCGATCACTCATTGCCCCCGCCCTTGTTCTTTCTTTTCCAGCTGCAGCATGAGAAGGCGGAGCTGGAGCAGCACCTGGAGCAGGAACAGGAGTTTCAGGTCAACAAGCTGATGAAGAAGATCAAAAAGCTGGAGAATGACACTATCTCCAAGCAGCTCACCTTAGAGCAGGTGAGCCGGGGTGGGCCAGCACGCGTCTGTGTAAAACCACCTCTGGAGGCACCAAGGAGCGAAGGGAGAGATACCTTCCAGCTCTTCCCTCCCATAGTGGGCACTGTATTTTCCAAGTGAGCGTTGGTGAGTTCCCAGAGCCCCCCCCATTCACTCTCTCTCTCTCTCTCACTCTACTCTCTCTCTCTAGCCACAGTTGGTGTTCAGGAGCTGTGAGGGCAAGCTCCTGATTTGTAGCGGGAAATCCTTTTCTACGAAGTGGGATGGGGGTGAGTGAGAACTCCCACTAGTGATTAGTGTCCGTGTCCCATCACCCTCACCCCCACCAGAGTATCAGAAAATGTG
Source organism: Montemys delectorum (assembly GCA_019843815.1). Lineage (NCBI taxonomy): Eukaryota > Metazoa > Chordata > Mammalia > Rodentia > Muridae > Montemys > Montemys delectorum. The sequence goes on from JADRCD010178439.1 coordinate 18,893, forward strand.
GCTAGTTATTAGTTGGAAATCATGGGAAGGATGGCGGGGGTGTCTTAACCCCAGGGTGCTTTCAGTGTCCGTCCTCCGTATAGCGGGCTTGGAGGGACCGAAAGCTGTTGTCAAGGGGTTGTTCAGAAGAAATGGCAGGCATCTTCTGTCAGTGATCTCATAAAAGCAGGCTACACTCAGCCAGCCTTCTAGAGAAGGATAACAGAGCGGGTAGACTTGTTCAGCTCATCCGGGGTCAGTCACTATGTAGGGTGACCCCAAGGAGCTGTGCTCATTTTTCTGAACCCTGGGTCTCCATGGGAAGACTGAAACTGGGGACGGCAGACTGGCAAAACTTGTCAGGCTCCAGCATTTGTGTGCCTGACAGGCTGATGTGGGTGTCCGTTCCAGAGCTAGCCTTAGAGGCACACACTGGCCCTTCCACTCCTGTCAAACACAGCTGTGGTGGCCATCGTCCTTCCCTAAGACACATTATTAAAGGCCGTCTGTGGTATGGGGCTACGGGCTTCCACATGAAGCTGAGCAGGGGGCCTTAAGACGTTCCAGCTCTGTCTTGCTGACAAAATGAGTGATACCATATAATGATTTGGCCAGGCCCTCTGAGCGAGCACTCCGTCTCTCTCTCTCTCTCTGTCTCCGTCTTTTCTGTTTGCCCATCCCTGTGCCAACTCCGTCTGCTGTAGCTCTCGTTAGTCATCTGTCTTACGCCATGTGGAATGTTTTCCTTACGTGTGTCCACGTGCTGCTCACGATGCCTGCAGAGGTCAGACGAGAGCATGGTGTCCATGTAACAGGAATTACAGATGGTGGAGCACTATGCCAGGCTGGGAACTGAACCTCTGGAAGAGCAACAAGTGCTCTTAACCACTGAGCCGTCTCTCCAGCCAGTTTGCCGGAGTTGAAACTAAAGTGGGAATGTGAGGTTAGGTGTATTATCTTGTTATCCATATACAAAGGCACCAAAGGAGACTGATCATCGCTGGGTTTTGTGGTACCGTATGGTTTCTTTAAAAACTTCCTTGTCCCTTCTGTGTTAAATTGGGTTTCCAAGGGTTGGTTATTTCGTAAGGACACCTAGAGACAGCATTCTGTTTCTATTGATCATCTTTCAAACTCAGATGCAACATGTAAGTTTTAGAAGACCCATGTCCCCAATTTAAAAAGCCCCACTGTTTTCCAGTGTTTACCTATTGAATTGCAGAGATTGAACAAGCCACCCTGCAAGGTAAGCCTTTGAGGATTTGTATTTTAATCCACAGCACAAATCCCAGGCATCTAAGCCATTTAACTGAGCGACACCAGGGAGCTGAGCAGGGGTCCCACAGTATTTGTATTGTGCTGATACCTGGCCTTTTATGATACTGGCTGACTGCATTTAAAGCAGTGTGTGTGTTCATAGGCTGTGACGCGGTTCTCCAGGGTGGCCACAAGGTGGAGACAGAGCTGGCTTCGGCAGGAAAGGGCTGTGGCGTCACAGGCTCTGGGGAGATAGAGAAAGTGGTGTTGTATGAGAGATCTGCTCCAGGGGAGACACGACACACTTGTCCACTCAGCCCAGATAGGGAACTCAGGACAGACCAGAATACTAATACTAGCAGCGTCTACCTTGGTGAACCATTGAGTTTTATAGAAGTTGTTTACAGGAATATGGTGAGGGGTTACTTACGGGAGCGGAAATAACCTCAAAGACAGCTTGGTCGCCAAGGTTTACCCCTGCATGAGTGACAGCTCACCAAAGCTGGGAACCTGGAGCGCACTGACAGCCTGCAGGCAGCTCAGCAGGTTGTGGCATGTTCTTTCCAAGTGACTGGCCCAGACTGCCTCTCCCAGGCAGGTCAGCTGGTTTCTGCTGCTTACAGGCATCTGGACTAGTCTCAAGTCTTCTTTTAAGCATGGTTCCCTTAACCAGGGGGCCTTTCTGAAGGAAACCCTCATTGTTTACTCCGGCAGGGAGGGGCCTAGTGAATATGGTCAGTTTCAGGGACTTCCTGAAAATACTGAGTTGTCTGGTTACATTCCTGCTTAAAGAGCTTTCCCGGAGGATGGAATGTTTCGATCTAGGATGAAACTTAGACAAAAATGGGTACGAAGATGAGACTGGGGCAGGGATGGGCAGGGATGGGGGTAGCCACCATCTATCAGGCTAGTCTCTGTATACTTGAGTAACAGCCCAAGGTACACATTCTGTCTAGGAACATGCAGCTTACTAGGAAAGAGTCTCCAGCAGGGTGTGCCTCTTGATGGAAGGGAGTCTGAGCTGAGACATGTCAAGATTATATTTTAATTAAAAGTAAGAAAATCTGTTTATCAGTTCTCTCCCATCCGTTGGGGTAGATTGCATGTGAGGAGCGATACTGCATCTTTTTTCACAGCCAGTGTTTAGGAGGGGTGTTCTGTTTCTTCTGAGTCTCTGTGGCATTTCCTGAGCAGCTCTGTGGCGGTCCCTTTGTATCTGTGTGGGATGCTGCTGCAGTCAGCTTCCTGTATCCTAAGTGGACACAACTATCTCAGGCTGCCTACACAGCCATTTAGGCATCGTTCTATTGAGATGAAGCCCAGTTCCCTGGTTTATCTCAGTCTTCTGCGTACTTAGCTTGGGAAACCGTGTCCATAAGAAATGGAGTGCGTGGGCTGGAGAGACGGCTCAACAGTTAAGAGTGCCGACTGCTCTCCCAAAGGCCCCAAGTTCAATTCCCAGCAACCACATGGTGGCTCACAACCATCTGTAATGGGATCTGATGCCCCCTTCTGGTGTGTCTAAAGACCTACTCCTGACACAGGAGGAGTCAGTTCACACGATAGCCCAGTAAAGGGCCCAAAAGTCTCACTGTGTGTGTGACTGGTCAGTTTAAAAAGCTAGGTGCTCATTGGCTGAGCATTGGTTCTTCCTTCAGTCCTGCCTCATTTTCTGGAAAACATGGGTCATACCGGGCAGTGGTGGTGCACGCCTTTAATCCCGGCACTTTAGATGCAGAGGTAGGCGGATTTCTGAGTTTGAGGCCAGCCTAGTCTCCAGAATGAGTTTCAGGTCAACCAGGGCTACACAGAGAAACCCTGTCTCGAAAAGCCAAAAAAAAGGAGGGGGTCATAAAAGATGAGACCAGTGTCACCACCCAGCAGCAGGCTGTGACCCGCAGATGGAAGAACATGCTCCGGTGTTTCCAGAACTTTCAGGGCCTCTTCCTTCTTTCTGCAGAGAACACTGTCTGCCATAACCCTCCAGTCCTGCCTCCCTCCATGTCTTGTCCTTCAGTCAGGCAGGCATGTGCACGTCTTCAGTCAGGCTTCTTGTCACATTCTTCACTTGGCTCAGTTGTTTATAGAATCGTAAGCTCCGTATAGACTATCCAAGGAGCAGAAACTTTACTCATCCAGGGATCCCTGGTGACAATTTCCCTCCTGGAATCCCAACAGCTGCCTTTTAAACAGCCAGGGTTGATGGGCGGGAGAGAGGATTCTGCGGTTAAGAGCTCTTGCTACTTAAATCCTGAGGATCAAGTTCAAATCCCATTGCCCACATAAGGCAGCTAACTCCAAAACCCCATTACCCCCAGCTCAAGGGATCCAGCGCCCATTTCTGGCCTCTTTGGTCACCCCCACACACACGAACACCAGTACAACTACACAGACCTAAGGGTAGCCACACATAATACAATGAATCTTAAAGGAAAAAGTCGTCCCGTCCCTCTGGGTATCTGGGGCTCCCCATTTCCAGGAACCCAAGCAACAGATGCCTTGCTCTTTCCTTAGCCTGCTCGTCCACACTTCACGTTCTGAGAATTCTCTCCTGGTAGGTCGCCGTGACCTGGCTTCGTCTCCTTGTACCTTTGTTTTTGCCTGTACCGCAGCGTGCTAATCGAATGGCACGAGCCTGTTATGGATTCATGTGACCATCGCTCACAGTCTCCCAGGAAAGATGGCAGAAGGTGTCCGGCCTGGAGCCTTGCTCTAGGAGGACAAGTGGTCCCCAATGGTCAGAGATGAAAGAAGAGCCAGGCAGTGGAGGGAAGCCGTCACTAGGCAGCAGGAGAAGGCTGGGGACACACAGGAAAGAAAGACACAGGCCGGCTAGAGAGAGACACCCACGTCCAGCCTTGTTCGGGGAAGCAGAGATGCTCGAGCAGGCAGAGGTGGGAGAGGATGCTCCAGGCCAGAGTGCCAGCAGGCTCTGCAAAGCCATACTGAGACCAGCAGTGCTGGGGAAGGTGCTAAGTGGATTCTTCCCCTCCCGCCCAGGAGAGGCGGCGGGATTACAGAGGCATAGGCTTGTCATTAGGGCTAGTCATTTAGCTGTCTCCGAGTCTGGCCGAGCCTCTTTGCTAACAGTGTCCCATGGTGTCACTCTCAGTTATTAGACCTAGCAGGTGACTCACAGGGCCCAGCTTCTATGTCCTGTGCCATCTCCAACTACAGAAAGCTGCATGGGCCAGTGTGGCACACGGAGTCTGAGTCCTTGGGAAAAGTTTTTGTCTTTTTTATTGATTACCTTTTTTTTTTTTTTTTTTAAAACTTGGCCAGTTTCTTGTATCGACTCCAGCAGATTATCTTCCTTTAGTCAGCATCACCCACCATCCTCTCTGCTCCCTAGCCACCGTCCATCCTACAACCCCACTCCATCATCTCTACCAGTGACCTACATCCCTCCCAATGACCTTTCCTCCACAAACCCCCTTTCCTGTTAACTGCCCCCCTACCTATCAATCCCTCCCCCCCCAACCTCCCAACCAGCCTACTTCCTAGACTCATAATCGTTCATTTTTTTTTTTTTTTTGGCAAAACAGGGAAATGTTTAATAGGTTTCAAGTTTACATTTGGGATTCTTGCTCTTAGTGTCGGGGTTCTTTGTGCGCCCTGGACCGCCTTGTCTGGAAGGTAATTCAGTCCTAGTAGAAACCCAATGGCCACCCCACGACTCAGATGCCCGTGGACCGGAGTGCATGCTTTGTAGCGTTGAGTGAGTCACCTAGAGGCCAACGCATCTGTGTGAACTTGCGCAAGTGCGGACGGAGCCCTTGGCTTTTCTTGGTGGTGGGGAGCAAAACTATTTCTTGAATCCACAGGACTGGCCAAGGTCCCTTAGGATCCCATTCACACTGACTGAATCCTTGTGGATTCCAGCAGCTGGAAGACCCTCAGAAAGAGAGCCCGTGGCACCTGCCCCTGGCTGTGTGCTGTGATGGCGCCAGGAGTGGCTGTCTCTTGAGCATTGTGCTGCATTAAGGCAGTAAAACCCCATGACCCCCGTGTGTGTTTCTGAAGCTCGGTTTCAAACGGCTTAAGCGGAGGTTTCAGAACCGTTTATTAAACTCAGCATTTGTGTTATGATGATGATGATGATGATGATAAACCATTGCCCTCTCAAGAATGTTTGGAAAACAAGTAAGGGAAAAAACATGACAACACAAAAATAGTACAGGTAGGCCGGGCGTGGTGGTGCACGCCTTTAATCCTAGCACTTGGGGCGCAGAGGCAGGCGGATTTCTGAGTTCGAGGCCAGCCTGGTTTACAGAGTGAGCTCCAGGACAGCCAGGGCTACACAGAGAACCCTGTCTCGAAAAGAGTACAGGGACTGCACTTGCACATCCCCACTCTACCCCTACCCCTACTGCTATCTCACCCTCACCCCACCCCACTCCTACTATGGCTGCTGTTGGTAATTTTTCCTCCTCTTCCCCTCCTTTTTCTCCTCCTTCCTCTCTAAAGGAACGGTGAGCGTATATCATTTTGAAGTTGGGTGACAGCAGATTTGGACGGGGCAGTTTCAGTCATTTCCAAAGCCTAGCTACAATAGTCAAACCCACTCACTGCTCCTTCAGGAGAGGTTTGGGAACGAAGCTTCTAGCCACTTGGAAGAACACGTAGGATTTTGGGCCCTGGATATAGTCGAGCTTCTCACCAAGCCTTGGGCCGTCTCCGTCACTTTGTTTGTCCCGTCCTCTCTACCTGCCAAGTTGTTACCGCGTCAACTGAGAGGTCTCTGGGCCCTGCCATCGGGGAGGAGAGGCGTGTGTCCTGTAGCAGTTGGGTGGGACATGTGGCCCCCGACGCACTTGCGTTTCAGTGGAGAACAAAAATTCGGCTGAGGTCCTCGTGTGAATCGGGTGGCGTTTCCACGTGGGTTAGTTCACGCAGGTGCCACTACGCAGTGGACCTTGACAGCATCCGTCCCGTATAGGAAAAGGGGGGCGTCCCATCATCCAGTGGCGAAAGCTGTCTGGTCAGGCCAGAGGGTCAAGACTTTGTCCATTAAAATGACTAACACTGAGATGCTGTGCTGCATGCAGTAAAAGGCGAGGCTCCCAGCTTCCACCAAGATCTCCTGAGATCTCCTGCTTAGCCTTTGTGTGCATCAAGTATCTGCTGAGATCCCAATGGATGACATCGACTAACTTAGAGAGGAGCACACGGTATCAGGATGGAAGAGTAAATTCGATAGCCTCCACATACGGCGCTGGGACCAGCGTGGCAACAGTGGATGGCTTTGTTTGAAAGGAAACATGAGTTTAGGATGCAATGCGTCTTGGGTTTTCTTTTCTTTCTTTCTTTCTTTCTTTTTTTTTTTTTTAAAGATGTATTTATTATGACTGCAGCGTTCTGCCTGTGTGTATGCCTGCACACCAGAAGGGGGCATCAGATCCCATTACAGAGGGTTGTGAGCTACCATGTGGTTGCTGGAATTGAACTCAGGACCTCTGGAAGAGCAGTCAGTGCTCTTAACTGCTGAGCCATCTCTCCATCTCTTTTTTTTTTTTTTTTTTTT
>JADRCD010178442.1:1204-41753 GCA_019843815.1 Montemys delectorum
TAGCCCTGGCTGTCCTGGTACTCTGTAGACCAGGCTGGCCTCGAACTCAGAAATCCACCTGCCTCTGCCTCCCAAGTGCTGGGACTAAAGGTGTGTGCTACCACTGCCCAGCTCGCTCTCTCTCTCTCTCTCTCTCTCTCTCTCTCTCTCTCTCTCTCTCTTTCTCTCCCTCCCTTCCTTCTCTCCCTTGAGACAGGGTTTCTCTGTGCAGCATTGGCTGTTCTAGAATTCACTTTGTAGATGGGCCTGAAAATTCACTGAGGTCTGCCTGCCTCTGCCTCCTGAGTGCTGATATTAAAGATGTGTCGGCACCGTCGTAGGGCCTGAAAATAATTTCACTTTTAAATAATCACAGCAAGCTGTCAACATGTTTGGTAGAACATTCTCTTAATCCAGTTCCTTTCATCTATTTAATCTTTTTTAGATCACAGACAGAACAGAGCCTTGGCCAGTTTCCAGGCAAGTTAACAGTTAACAGAGACTGAGGGATAAAGCTGCTCACCCACTGTCTCACTTTCTATCTTAGTTTTGACGCTATCCCTACTGGGTCCATGGAGCACTCAGCCTTGTCAACATGGTGGAATCACTTAGAAGCTTTAAAAAGCTCTGGCTGCCCAGGTCCTACCCTCCTGTTCTGATTCAGCTGTTGTACCCAGATTCTGGTGTTTTTGCAACTAAAGACATCTACTGGCTACATCTGGATGGGGTGAAGGTAATTTTCTGACCAGCTTAGTATTTCACTGACAGCCATCATACATATGATATACCTTTTAGTGATAACACTGACTGAGCCTGTCACACCCAGGCTGGCTGAAGGCCAGATCCAAAGCTGTCACCAACTCTGCTCACTACCTCCCCAACACATGATGCTTAAGAGACTGTTTCTGATTGTGATATAATGTGTGACAAAGGCCTCGGATGAATGGTCTGGCTGGCCAGTGTTCTTTGCTTTAATCAAAGTGAAACATTATAGACAATTTCAACAACATGCCCTTGAAGTAGTACTTCTTGACTTCAGCTTTTAAACAGAGATCATTGGTAAAGCTTAATTATGAAAGGTCCTCTTTCTAAACACTGTTACATATGATGTAGAGAAAATACCAACGTTGTTTTACTTTGATTCCCCATCTCCTGAGTTCTAGAGTTCTAGACATGTAGCATAACGTTTGGTTTACATGAGGTACAGAAGGGGGCTCAGAGTTTTGGGCACACGAGGCAAGCACTCTTCTGACCAAGCCAGCTGGGACAAGTGCTGGTTGCTTTTTCCTTTTCTTTTTCGTTTTCTTTCCTTTCCTTTCTTACACGTTAACAAAAATTGTCCTGCATATTTCCCTGTTTTCATAACAACAACTCACCAGGAAATGCTTTAATAGATTTTCAGAATCTCCTTTTTACAAATATAGCTATTAGAAACTGTAGTAATGATAGTAGTGTCTACAATTCCTCAAGTGCTTATTGCATGATAGCACATACGCTGCTTCCTGCTTCCTCCTGTGACCACTATGGCCCTATTGTACCTTACCACTGTCCCCACCTAACAGAAGAGGAGGCCGAGGCTCAGAGAGGGTGCTAGAGTTTTACTTGGTGTGTGTTTGGTTTGGAGTCTTTTGCATGAACTGCCACCCAACTGCCACCATGGACAGACCTTTTCTATCAGAGCGGATAAGATGGAAATACTGTGAATTAAATACATCTTCTACACAATGGCAGAGCTGAAGAGTTGTAATAGCAAGCATATTTAACTTTATAAAGGGAGAATGAGTACTTGCTGTAACTAGTGGCTAAGAGAGCACATTTCTCTGGAACTGGGCAGTAACTCTGACCACTCTACACTCAGTAGCTTGGGATCAGTTACATCATTGAAGTTTTCACTAAAAACATGGAAAACTAACAAAAAAGATAGGACAGGGGCATATAAATACATACCATGTTCTAGTCTTTCATAGTCTGAATCCAGGAGAAATGTTTTAAAGCGATTAGACACATAGTGGAAAGCCAAGAACTTTAGGTAATAGAGATTGAATTCAAACTCAGTTGGATACTGGTTATGAACCTGAAATATACAAACAAAGGAAAGAGTGAGAATCCAACAGAAGAGTTAAAGCCATGCCACGGAATGCTGATCTGAAATATGCAGGAGATCTCTGGCCATCATCTGACAAATGCTTGAACCTCCACCACTACAGAGATGGGAAGGGGCAGGTTTTTTGAGTCCCTACTATGTACGGCACTAGACTAGGGCTTCTTAAGTAATTTTTACAGCACTATAAGCCAGGCCTTGTTGCTCTCCATTTACATGTGAGGAGGCTTAGGGTCAGCAACACCATTCAACAGAAACTTTTAGGCCCAAATTGTGTTGTTTGGCTCCATTCACAACATTATAATGTGTCAAAAAATTGACAAATATAAATTAACATAGCGTGTGACTTTTCTTTTTGTGGCAAAGTATAAAAACACAAACAAATGAACTCATGAGATGGTATAAGCCAGGGTCTGGATGCTGATGCTACATCACCCAGCTATACAGGAGAAATGAACTATGAATATGGTCACCTGAATAAGAGCAGCTGACAACACCAGCTGAAAAGCTCCTGCAGATGGGAACTCCACACAGCTGGACCCCTAGATTAAGAGCTACAGGGAGACAGTGGCTGCTAGGAGAGGGCGAGTCAGTCTCAACCAGGGATGAGCTCCTCCAGAGGTTGTCAAGTCCCAAGGTGACAGCCCTTGACATGTGCATGCATATATATATATGTGTATATACACATATATGTATATATACAAAGTTAAAGGAACACAATAAGCTATACATATACATGTATGCACACATACACACATAGGTATATATGTGAAACAATAATTAAGAGAACATGAGTATGGGAGGTAAAGACAAGGTAGGAGTTAGAGAGATGGGGGTGATGTAGCTGAAGTGTTCATGTATGAAGCTATCAAAAACACCTATTAAAAATAAACATTTGAAAAGTTTATCATCTGGCTAGACACCTAGTTTTCTGTGATCTCTTCTCTTCTCTCTCTCTCTCTCTCTCTCTCTCTCTCTCTCTCTCACACACACACACACACACACACAGAGACTTTCTGATTTTTTTTTTCGAGACAGCAGGGTTTCTCTGTGTAGCCCTGGCTGTCCTGGTACTCTGTAGACCAGGCTGGCCTCGAACTCAGAAATCCACCTGCCTCTGCCTCCCAAGTGCTGGGATTAAAGGCGTGTGCCACCACCACCTAGCCTGATTTTTTGATTGAACTAAATATTTACCTTATTAAGTAATGCTAAATAAAAGCATTTGAAGTATACATGGTGAGCCTGCATACAATGGTGCCTCTTTCTTGACACGTTCTGAATACTGGGGAGTGTAGCTTTTTAGAACTGTAACCATCTGGAGCACAAATTTTCTCATTAATGAAAATTTAGGCCTGGTGGTGGTGGCGCACACCTTTAATCCCAGCACTTGGGAGGCAGAGGCAGGTGGATTTCTGAGTTCGAGGCCAGTCTGGTCTACAGTGTGAGTTCCAGGACAGCCAGGGCTACACAGAGAAACCCTGTCTCGAAAAACCAAAACCAAAACCAAAACAAAAACAAAAACAAAAAAAAAAAAAAAAAAAAAAGAAAATTTAGGACTTAGAGCCTATGGGTTTCCTGTCATTATAGTATAAAAACTAACTAGGAAGACTAAGAATAGTTGGGCAGTTTACAGTTATAATTAAATAAAACTCAAGTCAGACATTATTTTATAGCATTATCACTGTACATTAAAATAAGTTCCTCTGGCCTGGTTTGGAGGTACATGCCTTTAATCCTAGTACTCGGGAGGTGGAGGCACGTGGATCTCTTGGGAGTTCCTGGCTAGTCAGGGCTACATAGTGAAACCCCATCTTTAATCATATGTATGTGTGTGTGGGAGGGTATCACACATGAATGCAAGTGCCACAGAGGTCAGAGGCATGTGGTCCCCTGGTCCCCTGGCTAGGGTTACAGGCTAGTAGTGAGCCACCTGATGTGGGTTTGGGAGTAGAATTCAGGTCCTCAGGAAGAGCAATACGTGCTCTTAACCACTGAGCCCTCTCTCCAGCCTAAGACCTTGTCTTAAGAAGAAAAGATACTAGATTTAGTAATACTTTCCTCATTTCTGTACTGGAGAATAAATAGAAAATTCCCCCTCTTGCTTTGTTAGTGCCTGCCGATTATGTGACTATGTTGTAGTAACAGTCATTCTCACTCAAATGCTTGCCCCTCTTCTTCTTCTTTTTTTTTTTTTTGGCTGAGTAGACAGGGCCTCACTTTGTAGCTCTGGCTGTCCCAGTCATGATGTAGAGCAGGGTGGTGTCAAACTCACAGATCTACCTGTCTCTGGCTCTCGACTGTAAGATTGAAGGTGTGTGCCACCATACCTGGCCTTTGTTTCCTCTTCTGGTGGTGCTGGCAATTGAATACTGGTTCCTTTCTTAAGCAGCATTCAGACTTCAGGCTTTCTCCCTGACCTGTCCTCTGATGTCACACAAAGCTTTCTAGTTCAAGATTCTGGATGAAGTTAGAATCTAAGAGCCGGTGATTCAGAGTTGTGTAGCTAGACAGAGAAGGCGATGAGATGAGGATGGACCCTGGCTTCCTGCCAAGTAAGAGTCTTAGGGAGGCAGAAACTTCAGTATGCTCAGATGGAGTAGCCTACAAGGGCAAACTACCCCAGTAAAACTGGGAACAAACATTCAGTAGTCATAGGCCACCTCAAGTCATCATTTCCAGAAGTAGAAAGGGTCAGGTCTCTATCAAGAGAATTCATTCCACAAAAACGCTTGAGGGACACTTTAACACTTCTCTTAATGACTATTTTCTTTAGAACCCATCTCTATCACACACACACTCGTGTGAAGTCTTTCCTAACTATTCTGATATTTAATATGCTGAAGAATAGAACTTTGAAAACTCCCCAAGAAACCACTGACTTGCTCCTTGTTACTACAAATAAAGTTGCAGGCATCAGAGCTTTCTAAGGAGAGACTATGTCTTTTTTTAAAAAAATTATTTATGTATTTTATTTATATAAGTACACTGTAGGTGTGTTCAGACACACTAAAACAGGGCATTGGGTCCCATTACAGATGGTTGTAAGTCACCATGTGGTTGCTGGGAATTGAACCCAGGACTGCTGGAAGAGCAGTTGGTGCTCTCAACCACTGAGCCATCTCTCCAGCCCTGAGACTGTGTCTTATTTCACTTATTTTTATGGATGGAATCTGTCTGCCTTATGTCACTAAGCACAATTACCTGATGTTGATCCATGCTGCTTAGTTGCCTGTTCATTTTCTTACTACAGATAGTGTTCCACTGTATCGGTACTCCACACCTTACTCATTCACCTATTGGCAGATATGGAGCTTTCCCATGTTTCTGGGAAACTGTATGTAAAGAAGTTACGAAGACGTCCATTGCGAGTGTGTGTTTGTAGACTGAAGCTTTCATCTCTCGTGAACTGCTGAGAATGAAATGGCCAAGTCACAGATGTTCACTGGTACTGCTATAAACTATCATGATGTTCATTTCTAATACGGATAATCTATTTGCCCTTCTTTGCCTTGTGGTCAGCCTAGCTAGGGGGTACATCAATTTTTATTGATCCTGAAGAGCATCTTTGGCCTTCAGCAATATTTTTTATTAGCGATCACAAGATTTTTAGGGCATTAAGGCACATGTGGCATTAGACAATTTAAGCCTGTATTATGTCATATTTGGAATGATAAGCATGTCAGTCAGAAAACTAATTCTATTGATTTGTAGGTTTCTGAGGTATCATCTGAATTTTCTTTAAACAATAATTTTGTATTTATATTGCTAAAGATTCAAAGTATAGAGTTAAAGGACTGAACATTAGGCATTTGAGTTTTACTTTCCATCTGGATTAGAACTCACCAGCTTCACTTATAAGAATTGAATATGAAATGGAATTTAGAGAAATATGAATTCATAGTCATAGTTTTTGTCCATGTACCACTAATTTCTTTGTAAAACTTAAAAAGACCCATAAAAATGTACAGTTCAAATCAGAGACAATATTAGCACCTTGGGAGTAAGCTGCGGCAAACCTAGATTCTGCTTCTAGGTGTTAACAGATATCAAACTAGAGCTCTATGTGCAGAGGCGCTGTGTGAGGCCTATGGGTGTGGCTAAGATAGCTAATTACCAGGAAGTAGCTGACAATAACTTGTGACTGCACAAAGTAAGATTTAGGAAGGACTAACAGTATATTTTGTACTGTGCTAGCCTTTCACATAGGCCTTAAACCTCATTATATTAAAAGACAATGGAAAATTGCTTTGTTTTAAAGCCACTTGATTTATGTGAAGTTTAGCAGCTTTCAGTTGTAAGGAAGCGGGCAACATTCTTGAATCTACCATGCAGCTATCAGTTATAGTTATTTACCAATATACATACATATATGAATTTTAGCATAACCAATGTCTGGGGGCAGCTGTACTGATCCCTATGTAAGGTTACAAGGAAGGAAATGGTCTTCAAGGGGAAAACAGCTTTTGCATTTGGATTAGGACCTTCAGTGTTGCTATACAGTAACCGTGAGGAGAAACATCACCATATCAGGCCAGAGTGAGCTAATTCACAATGTGAATAAACTCTGTAGGTACAGTCAGCACTCTTAGGTTCTCAACATGACACATGATGAAATTATATATTTTCCCCTTTGTTATCTGTTTAGTGTGTAAGTTTGTGCAGGTGTGACAGGGCAGAGTTTCCTACTTATTTATGTATTCACCATTGCTCTCTTCAGACACACCAGAAGAGGTTGTCAGAATCTCATTACAGATGGCTGTGAGTCACCATTCCTGTTAATACTAATAGAACTGAACTTAGGACCTCGGGAAGAGCAGTCAGTGGTCTTAACCACTGAGCCATCTCTCCAGCACTCATCTTGTATTCTTGATGAGGCCATTTTAGGTTTAATTAGAATTTGATCTCCTTAATGGAGATCAAAATTACCAAACTCTATTCTAGGAATCTGAGGTCAAGATGCCACAGAATCTAATTTAGCTTCTGTTAAACTTCCTGTTTGAGCAAACCTCCCCCTCCAGCTAACTGGTTATCGTAGCTTCTGTTAAATTGCTTGCTTGCATAAAATCTTCCCTGTAGCTGCTGAATGAGATACCAGGGTGTGGTTTTTGCCTTATAAAAACTCCTTGTTCTAAGTGTTGGGGCTATGCTTAGGTTTTGAATGACTGAGCGTAGTCCCAGCAGGCTAGAATAAAGGCTTTCAATTGGCTACAAACTGTTGTTAGAGTGGTCATCTCTGGTGGGCTCCCATAAAACTGTTGTACACTTGTGCTAGTGTTTGTGTGTGGAGTCAGAAGACATCATACAGGAGTGGGTACTCACTTACCATATGGGTTCTTGGGACTACACCCAGGTTCTCAGGCTTGGTGGGAAATACTTTTAGCCTCAGCCATTTTGTTGGCCTTGGTATTGTGTTTTAAAAATAAACTTAGGTAAAAATTTCATTTTTTATGTTTTGGATATATTTTCCTTTTTTAAATATTTGGCTCAATTATTTCAAGGAAAGGAAGTATCCTGTCACAACATCATTTTGGTTAGGCCAATTACTATTACAAGTAACAAAATCTGCAGATGTTGCTATGTAGCTATTATGAAACAGTGATGTAGCATTACTTTTCATCTGACACCTGGGTATACTGGCATAAACAACAGCTTTTTATATGATGAGGAATTTCTAATTTAAGAATGGTGCTTCATCTGTTTTCTTTGTAACTCTGTTAATACTAATAGACATATCTTGGAACATGTCCATGAATTGCCTTTTGTATTCATTGTTATTAATTCTAGAACGAGCAGGGAACACATTCTATCCAGGGAAGGTTTTGCTTGCCACTGTGAAATTTTGAACTTATTTTTGTAGTGTTGTTTGGTCTGTCTCTGTTTTGTGTACCCAAAAGTCTAAAGATTGCATTAATTAAAATTATTTGGAAAAAAAATTATTTGGTAAAAGTCAGGAGCATTCACTTGAAATACAGAGAAGGCATTTTCTAATGCCTCAAACCAGTGTGCAGGGGATGATGAAACACTACTGTATAATTAAGTCAGCAAGAGTCAGAAGCACTGTTTGTTAACTACACACTACTTAGATTCATCTGTTTTCAAAATTATAAACAATCTGTGAGATAAAAGAATTTGCTTCATCCAAGTTGATACCTATTGCGGTCGAGTCCCTAGAGTATCACAGTTCAGGCCACACATGATCTTTGTCATGGCTTGTCTACACTCAGATGACTGTGTATGAGGTATTAATGTCAAAGGCAGGTTCAGACAAATTAAGAAAGAAGGTCACTTAAAGTTTTTGGCATGACACAGCTAGGACTGATACAGCAGTCCAATCTCTAGATCCTGAATGCCACACTGCACTGGTCATGAAGCTCTCACCTGCAAACAACTGAGCTTTCATTAAAAGTTGATTTTGGCCAGGAGGTAATGGTACACTCCAGAAGCAGAGGCAGGAGGATCTCTGTGGGTTCGATGGCGACCTGGTCTACAGAGTGAGTTCCAGGACAGACAGGACTATGCAGAGAAAAAAAACCCTGTTTCAAAAAGTTAAAGTTTTATGCCAGGTTGCTTTAGTAGACATATTTTGAAAACTTTACTTATTTATTTTGAAAAATTTATTATAATTTATCCTAAAGCTAGCAGGCATATAACTTATACCTCATTGTAGTTTATGTTAAACTGATTGTCTTAGGGTCTTATTGCTGTGAAGAGACACCAAGACCATGGCAACTCTTATAAAGGAAAACATTTAATTGGGGATGACTTACAGTTTCAGGTTTTGCCATTATTGTCATGGTGGGAAGCACGGTGGAATGCAGGCAGACATGGTACTGGAGAAGGAGTTGAGAGTTTTACATCTACATTGGTAGGTATCAGGAAATGAATGTCACACTAGCCCTGGCTTGAGTATTTGACAAAGCCTACTTTCTCCAACAAGGCCACACCTCCTAATAGTGCCACTCCCTATGAGCCTACGGGGGCCATTTGTACTCAAACCACATTGATGAATTCTGCTTGAGGAACTCAGAGATTGCATGTTACCTCCTACAGACTGCACCCTTGTGCCTCACTGCCATAGTGAAACAGAAGACCTGCATTCTAGAAAAGGAATGTTGTATGTGGGGTTCAATGATGTTCCTATGGGAGGACAGTATGCTTTATATATTCATCAATTATGAATGACATTTGTACAGACATTGGTTAACTATACCGAATTTGGTAAGATGAACACAGAGATTTAATACATTTAACAGTTTACTTAATTTAAGCTTAATTCAACTACAAAAACTTATTCTTCTGAAATATTCTTCACTAAAGGAAAATAATGAATTTATCCCTCTTAAAATTATAATTTCACTATATAGCCATGGCTGTCCTGGAACTTGCTATGTAAACCAGGCTAGGTTAGAATAACTTGTGGGAATCCTCCTGGGAGCACTGGGATGCTTGTGGGAGTGCTGGGATTACAGATGGTACAAACCAAAACAAACAACCCCAAAGGGAACAGGGAAAGCAGAAGAACACAGTAACAAGCCCAAACCAACTCGACAGGGAGAGCAGAACAACACAGTAACAGGCTCAAACCAATCCGGCAGAGTACTGGAGAGGAGACTGGAGGGAGAGTGGCATTGGGGGGCAGAAGATGCAGAATCTGACAAGGCTACAGAGCACGCTCAGCAGTGTGCATACAGGTGAACTGGGGGCTAAATGGAGACAGCTGGAAGCCTGCAGTCAGACCCCAGAGTCCTCCTTGCCTTGACTATTATGAAAACCCTTTTCAGAGTAAGAGACTTGAGTTAGTTTCTCAGAAAACCATCTTAGAGAAATGTCAAACTTGGCAATACCAGACACGATTGGTTAGTGAAGACATTCACACAATTAGTTAGTGAAGGGACTGACAGTATCTGTCGGTCCAGTTTCTGCTACTGCTGGTGACCGTCAAGCTCTCCAGCCTGGTCTCACTAGCTTTACAAGTCTTTCCACAGCCGGGCGGTGGTGGCGCACGCCTTTAATCCCAGCACTTGGGAGGCAGAGGCAGGCGTATTTCTGAGTTCGAGGCCAGAGTGAGTGTTCTGGTGTACAGAGTGAGTTCCAGGACAGCCAGGACTACACAGAGAAACCCTGTCTCAAAAAACCAAACCAAACCAAACCAAACCAAAACAAAAAAAAACCCAAAAAAAAAACCCCAAGTCTTTTCAGAACTGCTGTTGTTGCCTTTCTCTGGAACCCCACATACTGAAATGTTACACTTATTTTCTTATTTGAGTAAATACTATATAAAGTTTCTTTTCTTTAAATTTTCCAGTGTAAACTTCAATTTGGTAAGTTTTAGTCATGATACACATGAGTCACAACCATTGAAATTAGGATACAGGGGCTGGAGAGATGGCTCAGTGGGTAAGAGCACTGACTGCTCTTCCAGAGGTCCTAAGTTCAATTCCCAGCAACCACATGGTGGCTTACAACCATCTGTAGTGACATCTGATGCCCTCTTCTAGTGTGCCTAAAGACAGCTACAGTGTATAGCACACAGCTACAGAATACATAAGATAAATAAATAGTTAAAAAAAAAAGAACTTGACCTTTTGAAAAAAAAAAAAACAGAAGACATTATTTCTTGCAAAGAGTTTCAAAGTGTCAACTCTCTCCTGTTATGACTGGTTCATGTGTTGCTTGGCAGATGGGCTAAGACCATGGGACAGGCCTTTTTTCCAAAAAGAGAAGAGAGATATCACAGACATAGTCCCCACTAGCCCCTACGTGTGTGGCAGGGCAGGGGGGATGCTAATGGCTACTGAGTATCTGCTGGGTGTTCAAACTGTCTAAAACTGTGGTAATAGTCTTGCAACTCTGAGAATATCCTAAAAAAGAAAAAATAACCTATATTTAAATTTGTGATCTGTATATAAATGATAGTTCAATAAAGTTCTTATAGTCATATGCCAATTTGGCCTCTTCAGAAGGCCTCCTTTAATTCTGAAACTGTTCCCACATCTCCTCCCAGTAGGCATTCAGAGGCTCACTGCGCCTGTGGCATGGAGAGCCTTCATCTCCCAGGTGAGGATGCAGACCAAACATGGCTGTAGTGTTAGTGCCACTCTTCTAGGCCAACTGTGCCTTCATGGTGAAAGCTTCGTGCCACCTGCTCTTCATTCCAATCCTGAGCAAAGCCTCAGCAAGGGAGTTAAGGGCCAACTTAGGAAGATGGGAGAGCTGGGGACTATGTGCTCACCTTTCCTCATTGCATCGGAAGGGTTACACACAGTGCAGCCTCTTTATCAGCTGTAGTTTGGTTACTTCACTGAACTAAGCCCTGATCCCAATCCCGTCAGCCTGGCTGGCAGGCCCTATTTGTTTGTCAAAGCTCTAAGGCTTGTGCCCATGCAAGTCCTAGAGCCCACCCAACCTGGGAAGACTATGTGTGGCATGTCATACACAGAGACTTTCGCCATTTAGTCCACACTTTGGGGGCCGTGCCCATGTGCGCTTCCCTTCTTTGGAGATGGTAATTTAGAGTGCTCATTTCCTTACTTGGCAACTAGCTCAACAGTCAGCTCAATACTCCTAATTTCAGAAACTGGGCAGATTTTTTTCTCCATTTCCAGCATGTCCTATGACTGAGCTGTGGCAGTAGGTACCCAGCACAGCATTTTCTTCATGTCAAATCACTCTAAACTTGCTGCACTTACTTGGTGCACACAGTCTAAGAATTGCAAGAAGATGGGAGCAAAGCCACTGCCCTGAGAGTTAAGGGCCAAGCTGCTGCGCTGGCTGAACTTATGACCAAAAGAGAGCCATTCCTTTTCGACCAGCATCCGGAAGCCTTCAATTGTCCTGTAGAAGGGATCACTGAGTAGCTGTACCAGGGATGTCACCTAGAGTAAGAGCAGATGGACACCTCATTGATTTCAGACCTAAAATAGTCCTGTTGTACTTCTTTTTGATGACAGCTAATTCATAAGCAATGTTACCTGATAGGCAAATATATTGACTAGGATCACTAATCAAATATACTTTCAAACCTTTTCAGTAAAAACAAAACCCCAAATTCACTTTTGCTACATGTTTTCTTTCAGAGAATTAAGATTTTAATCCCTAACTGGCTAGTTTGCTGACTATGATACTAGACAATCAGTCCTACTCTATGGCAGGGCTAGGTTAATGTTTTAATGTTGTTGACATTAACACAGATTTTGTTTTTCACTCTGGAGTAAACATGAGCTTAGAGAAAGCTTAGAGAAAGGCTGGGAAAGCCAGGAGGGAGGTCCACTTTCATCCTGTTGGTCAAGGGCTCTAGCTGCAAGCCTGTATGGTGCACTTGAACAAGGGGAAGGTCTGACAGCTGACCATGATCTGTGAAAGGGCAGGACTTTTGGATGGCTTGTGAGGGGCTGGGTAGCAGGGGAGTCTTTCTCTGTCTATACATACATTAGTCATTAAATAAAACAACCCCAAAGGTACATTGAAATACAAATATAAAATATTGAAAACCGGTCTGGAGAGATGGCTCAATAGTTAAGAGAACTGACTGCTCTTCCAGTGGTCCTGAGTTCAATTCCCAGCAATCACATGGTAGCTCACAACCACCTGTAATAAGATCTGCTGCCCTCTTCTGGTGTGTCTGAAGACAGCTATAACGTACTCAAATAAATCTTAAAAAAAAAAATATTGAAAACCATGTGGAACACTTTACTTGTGTAGTGATGTCCCAGCCTTCTTCTAAACACACCCAAACTGAAGACCCACTCTCAAGCACTTCTGCCACAAGCACAGCCAGCTGCATTATCCTGTGAAGCTGAGAGAGAAAAGAAGGCGACAATTAGAGCAAGCACTTTGTCTTTTTTTTTTTTAAATTTGGGAATTTTACTTTTTAGACGTAATACATGATGGGAGTAAGACATTCGAAACTCACTTATTTATTTTATGAGTGTATGTATGTAAGTGTAGGCATGTGTATTCTATGCTGTGGCATGTGTCAGAGGACAATTTTTGGGAGCCAGTTCTTGTTACCTTGCAGGGTCAGGCTAAATTCAGGTCACGAGGCCTGTGAATAAGTGCCTCTATTCATTGACTTCCTCAAAATAACTTTAGATTTATAGTGTCTGCTCTAACACTTGTTGCTGTTTTTTCAAAGTACTTTAAAATCTTACAAATATCAGAATTCCAGAGGTAAAACAGTAGTTTCTGGTTTACATTTTTCAGGGGAGTGGAGATATAAGACCAATATGGAAATATATTTCTTAGTATCAATGAATCTACTTCATGGGCACCAAAGGCACAATAACTCCCCTAACTGCTTTTCAAATAACTGATAGGTGAAAATAATAACTGAAGTTATGATTCTCATGTTTTGGTTAGTCCTAAGGAAGAGCCATGGCCAGTCACATCTTTCTTTTTTATTATTTAATTTTATTTTATGTGTGTGGGTTTTTTTTTTTAAATTTATTTCTGTGTACACTTGAGTGCCTGGTGTCTTTGGAGGCCAGAAGAGGCTGCTGGACTCTTTGGAACTGGAATTATAGATGGTTTTTAGCTGTCATGTGTGTGCTGGGATTTGAACTGAGGTCCCCTGAAAGAACAGGCAGTGATTTTAGCCACTGAGTTATCTCTCCAGCTCCATATTGTTGCTTCTTTATTATTTTGTTTACTCTGCATATGAGCTATGACCACTGACTAAACAAAGCTCCTTTGTATTATTAATGATTTCTATCTTCCCCAAACATTCTTATTTTCAAGGAACAGCTTGACAATGGTATCCTTACAACCTTCTCTTGTGTTCTGAATGGTCCAGACTTACGCATTTTGATATACTGGATAGTTTACTTCTTTTTTTTTTCTTGGTTTTTTGAGACAGGGTTTCTTTGTGTAGCCTTGGCTGTCCTGGAACTCACTCTGTAGACCAGGCTGGCCTCGAACTCAGAAATCCATCTACCTCTGCCTCTCAAGTGCTGGGATTAAAGGCGCGCACCACCACCGCCTGGCTGATAGTTTACTTCTGATAGCATTAAAAGTCTCACAAATGCTGTAAGACCATGTGGGGCCTCTTTAAGAGTCGAGCGTGTTCTTAACTGCCATCTCTAAAACTCTTTATTTGCAAAAGATTATTTTATTATTTGTAAATACATTTATGTGCTGCATGTGTATCTGCCACATGCATTCAGGTGTCTGTGCAGGACAAAAGTGTCAGAGCTCTTGGAGTTGGATTCATGGGCAGCTGTAAATCATGTAAAGGGGGTGCCAGGGCTCTCTGCAAGAATAGGACATGCTTTAAACTACTAAGCCATTTCTCTAGCCCAGGTGGATATATTTAAATATGTGTCGGATCCTGCTGCTGAAGACACTAACTTCTCTGGTTATAGACCACTGAGAAATCAAGCAGGACCTGAGCTGGGAACTTTTTTTTTTTTTTAGAAAGAGGTCAAAGTACCTGTATTTTTAATAATTTCTTGACATGGTAAAAGAATTTTACATTACAATCCAAGGAAGGAGGGGCAAAGGAACAATCAAACAAAAAGGAAAACTGAGAAACACATAGTGGGAAGAGGGAAGGGGTTCAGCTGGCAGGGATCTGAGGGTGGGTAGGTGTACTGCCCAACGAAAATGCGATTGGTTTGTTACTGAGTACTATTCATGGGAAGAGAGCATCCCAACTCCTTTCCTATAGAATGCTGGGAGTGAAAATGATGCATCCCAGGTGGAAATATGATCGGAGATTGGAAGACAGAGAGGAATAAAAGTCAAACAGACACCGAGAGTTACTGGCAGGCTAACTGCAGAGACCAACTCTCACTTAAAAAGCTGGGGGCTGGTGGGGTTAATACAAATGATTTAACAAGTGATATCTCTGGATATCACTCAAGAGAGGAGGCAACTCTTCTATGGGTTTGACCTTCACAGCATATTTATACACACACGAACACATACACACATGCACATGTGTATGTGCACACACAGATATACACATGAAATTACTGCTTTCTCTGGAAGCACAATACTATACATACGAGAAATATTTCCCAAAGGGAAAGCACAGCGAGGAGCAGCAGCCTCTGGACCTCATAGCTGACCACTCCCTGGCCAGCACACACGCTAGCCTAGGAGGAGGGCAAGTGAAGGCCAGAGGACCAGCTTTTGCATAACACCAAAAAGAACCTGAGTCACAGAGGGAAGGCCTTCATGAGCCCTCTGCTGCTCGGCTCTCGGTTCTCCTTCAACTTACCCTGGCACCAATGGCTACATTATCAGGAGAGGGTAGGCCTGGGACTTTTGCCTGGGTGGATGACTAAGACAGCTATCATCTGCTGAGGTGCTTGTATGTGAGGGGCTTGAGGGGATGGTGGTGCAGGAAGGAAGGTACGATCTATAATGGAGCAGGAAGCATGTATACATGTCCCTATGTGTGTGTACATGTGTACACGTGTATGTGAAAACCCCAGTTATAAAAACATCCAAAGAAGCTGCAGGGATGCAGGGGAAGGCCTAGGGTATCTCTAGCCATGGTCGGGCTCAGGGTGGGATGGATGCAGGTGGAAAGTCCTAAGGTATCACCAGGGCAGGCAGGGAGGACCCTTGTGATAAGAAGAGATGTTCCTTCCACCTCCACCTCCACTCTCCGTTCCTAAAAGACACCTAACACTTTCCCTATGGTTCCTCCAGCTTTTAACCAACTAATCATCAAAAGGAAGAAAACACAAAACCTAAAACAGGGAAAGAGGGAGAGAAGGGAAAAAAACCCAAGAACCCACAATTAGTCTTGTGCCAGTATGTTGCACAAACCTGGAGTTCTCCAGAAATTAGGACAGACTGGGTGGGGGGTGTTAGAGAAGGAGATAGAAGAGTTCCTGAGGCCTGAAAAAAGAGGTTAACACGTCACAGAACTAGATGAGAGTTTCATTAGACTCTAACTAAAAACAGAGAGGTGTGATTACTATTTCCAGCCAGTTTCCCCATCACCATAGTCAGGTAACAAACCAAGGCAATGTCGGTCTTGAGCCAGACTCACAAAGTCCCCTGGCCCTAGCCCTGGCCTGGCCTCAGTACAGTGTCTCTGCATTGCTGCTCCGGGGCCGTTTGATCTTCTCAATGTTTTTCAGGATCATGTCGTGGAGAGTGACATATTGATTCCTCAGCTCTGAGATGATGAGCCAGAGGCTGATGTACTCTTTCTCATCAATCCCTGTGACAGTGCGGCGATAGTCCTCCACATGGGGATATTTAGCTATTTTAGAAACCAATTTGGCTCTTGTAATATGGTATCTAGAAATCTGGTCCAGATAAGATGCAGCTTCACTCTCGAAAGTTCTTAGCTCTGCAACTGTTTCCTCCTGAATTGACACCCCAAAGTTGTTCCCATCTTCTATTCTGGGAATCAAGAGCTGAACCCACATTTTGACCGTGTTACATTTCTCGATCAGCAGCCGAATCTCGGGTTTTACTTTCTCAATAATGTCCACAAGCTGCTGGTTGCTTTTCAACATTCCATTGGACATCACAAACACCTTGGTTCCTTGGAAGGCCTCTTCACATTCATCCAACCTGCGCTTCTTGTAAGTGGGACCATCCAGTCCATCGTGGCTATTGGTGAGGAGGATGGGGGTCAGGGACTGGGAGATTCATGTCTGAGTGGATCTGAGTTAGGTCATGGATATTTAGGATTGGCTCCTTCAAAAAACTATCAAGTTCTAATAACTTCTTTGGGAAAAAATTTGCCACCAAGTCTTCTGCCTCACTTGTGATCCGCTCCCTGAAAGAATCAACCTTGAGCTTCACTTCCTGATCCACCTTCAGCAACGAGGCCATGGCCAGCCGGGCAGTGTCTGCTCCGCTGGGTGCCGGAGGTGCTTTGGGCTCTGGGAAGGGCACTGGAGGGGCCTGATGGTCCCAGTGCCCTCGAGGTATGATACAGATGTTCCATTTAGGGCTGAACCTCCGCTGCCCTCCAGACCCGGGCGCCCTCGCTGCCTTGCTCACTGCTAGCTCGTTCCCTCCCTCCTCGCCGGCCACCCGCCCGCCTGCTGCCTGCTAGCTCTCTCGCTAGCTCGCCCTCCTGGCTTTCGCTGCTCACGCCAGAAGTTCTGGGAACTTCTTTTCTCCTGGCTGGCACTCATACTACTTGAAAGTGCTACGCGGGTTGGGGAATGTTATCCTTTATAGCCTTAGTCAGTCGTGGTTCCTGTGTGTAACACTACCAACTGGACAGGCAAGATATGCCCCTTGGCACAATAGTGGCAATTCCATTAGAGTGGTAAACAACTGTCTTTGACTGGATTTGAGGCCTGATCCACAGGAGGGAATTCATGGCTGGCCTAGGAGGTCATAGGTCCTAGTGGGAGGGCTACTACTGTTGTTTTTCTAAGTAACCGTGATATATTTGCCAAACTACCTTCTAAATAATTATGCTCTTGCCCACAGTTTAGTGCTGCCATCAGCGTTGGTCAGGAAGCTTCTTTCTGTAGTTGGCAGCGTTAACTCTAGGGACTTAATTGGCAAAAGTGATGAGAATAATTGGCTGTGGAGTGTTCAGCCCTAAATGGAACATCTGTATCATACCTCGAGGGCACTGGGACCATCATGGAAGTGGAAACAGAAAGAGTGTGAGGTCTGAAGGGAGAGACTGAATGGTATGGAATCCTGTCTTCTGGAAATGACATGGCTGCTGTACTCGTGAATTCACAGCAGCTGTGCTTACCTACATAAGATTTGCACATGACTGGGCCTATCAACATACTATCCTAGAGGGAGGAAGATCTATCTCATGAGGCCCCACCCCTCATGAGGTGAGGTAGGTGATTAATGGGTGCTGGGGGAGGAACAGACATTTTCTTCTGTGGAGCAGTCTTCGGTAAGGTTCCCATGGCCTTGCAAATAAGCCCTTACCATGCAATCCTAATGAAATGCACTGGATTACCAAAGGCAAAACCACAACCATGACACTAGAAGGGGGTTCACAGAAGGGAAGAGAGAAGGAATTAGTAAAGCAGGAGAGAAATAATAAGTAACAAAGTGTGGATATGATAATATACCAGTTTACATCTGAATGTCATATTAGGTATAGTAAGTGCTAATAAACAAAGACCCAAGGTATTAAATGAGATATAATACAAATAAAATGGCCGTGTACAATTTCCTTGAAGTGGAAAAGCAATAATGTTATGAAGTGGAAAAGAGTTTCTAATTGGTCTTTGTTACAGAACTTTAGGTTTATTTTTTCCATGACAATAATTTCTGTTTTAGAGACTGAATGTTTTCTCAAACTAGTGTGATGGCTGTATAATACTGGGAATATGCTATAAACATTGCACTTACACTTTTACAAGGATAGACTTTAGAGTATGCAAACTGTGTTAAAAAGGCATTTTTATTTATTTATATTGTATATTGCCCAGGAAGAAACTTCTGTTTGTGCTCAACTTTTTGGTTGTAAGTCTAGCCTGTAATGGCTGAGCTATCTCCACAGCTTAACAACTTCTACTACCACGACTACCATCACTACCACCACTACAACTACTACAACTACTTCTACTTTTCCTCTTCTTCCTCCTCCTCCTTCCTTTTTTGTTTTCCAAGATAAAGTTTCTCTGTGTAGCCCTGGCTGGCCTTGAACTCATGAGATCTGCCTGCCCCTGTCTCCCAAGTGCTTGTACCACCGTACCTGGCACTTCAGTTTAATTTTTAACTGTAGGTCAAATGACTCAAAAATCCACACTGAATAATTTGTTAGGGAGTATAAACAGTACAGATTTCAAAACCAAACATCCCAAATTTGGGTTTTAAAAAATACTTTGAGCAGGATATGGCATAATATGCAGTAAAAAACCCATCTTTGGTGTAAAAGCCACATTTCAAACAGACCTGGGCTATTTTAAAGACAGGAGCAAGGTATAGAGAAGGGTATTCATTTCTTTCCTCCCACACAGCTATCAGCCTGAGTATTCTGGGGGGAACACGCTGCTAACACAAGTAAGAGAGAAGTACTATCTATCTGTAGCATTTAATTTCTGGCCCAGGTCCATGGTCTAGCAAGGAACAGAATGTATCAGAAATGTATATAGGAGCTGGGACTCGTAGCTTAGGGACAGAGAAAAGCACCAGTGAACTTCCATGGGCACTCAAGAGTATCCTAAACTGCCTTAGAGTTAGTGAACATATCCTGATAACAAGTTTATAACCAGTGCACATGTGGATATGTTTCTCTATAGTTTAAGTGCCTTGACAGTACTCACTGCCCTGGGTACCGACATCACTTCTTGGTGTCTTTACTATTTACTCCACTGACTATGAGAAATAACTCTTGTGTGACAGAGCAGGACTAGGTAGGGAGTTGGGGGAACTAGAGCTGTAACTCAGAGACAAATGTCTGTTAGTATGCATGGAGCCCTGGGACTGATCTCCAGTACTGGAGGGTCAGGTAGGCAGGGTGCTTGGAGACATCAGAGGAACTAGAGTTTCCCACTGTGTAGAGGGAATATGAGTACAGATACACAGCTTACACTGAAGAGCTGATGCTTTCTGCCAGATTGGCATTACTGTCTACAATGTGCAAGTAATAGCTTTCTTTTTGTGGTTTGGAAGAAATGTAGGCATATGTGTGTTGGCAAACCACATTTCACTTAATTTCTTAATAAAAGTTCAATTAGAAATATCTCCAGGGTGATTTGGCTAAATGATGATGGATATCTAGTTTTCCCAGATCTGAGGTAGGTTTGAAGTATCTAGTATTTGATGGCTAGTGTGTGGGTGAATCTATAATCTAGAGACATAGAGAAGGCAGAAGTGAGAAAAGGGGAGGAAGTGAGAGAGTTAGGGAAAGGCGTGTGCAGTCAAGCAGAGATCTGTCCCGGTCCTTGTGGACCTGAAGACAGCAGATCTATGAAAACACATGACTGACTTTCTTGAGCATCAAAAAAAAAAAAAAAAAAAAAAAATCTCTACATGACATGGCACATTCTATTATACAGAGAAAAGCCCAGGTGACCAAGACTTCTCTCCTCACAAGTAGGCCCTAGCTTCTTGGAACCGAAAGGCCTTTACAGAGGTTACATGACAAGGAGAGGAAAAAGAGAGGGAAGAAAACAGGCTTTTCAGTCATGGCACTCACTTTGGAGTGTTCTCTGAGTTACACAACAATTTTCCCTGATGTTACCTGTGGGAACCACTCAGAATCTCCCAGGGCCTTCAGAAACGTCACTTCCGAGTCTGTAGGGATGGTACTCGGGATACAAGCTCTCATCAGCTTCTTAAAACTGGCTTTCACTTGTCGGATTTCATGGAACTCAACAGGAACAAACTCACAGTTGAAAGCAAACTCTACCTTCGAGCTCTGAATATGAAGATACAGAGAATTAGGCAGATAATGTGTTAAGATAAAAGAATAAAAGTTTCCCCAGGGAAATACTTAACAATAATTGATACTCATTTGATGCCTATGAGCTGTAAAAGCTGCAGTGGATCTAGAGGCCAGTCTGTGTGATCTCTTGTCAACAGTGCAGCCAGCTCTGGCGGTTGTCCAGAATGGCAGGTTAGTGCTCTCTAGGGGTAGATGGCTTAGCTCAAGAAGGGTGTCTTTCTGAGAACTTGAGAGACTGGTAGGCTGAAGTTGATGCAGTATCTAACACCAAATATAAGTCAATTCTAAAGCCATGCACCTATGGTTTTAAGAACCACCAGGCATGGTGGCACACTCCTTTATCCCAGTGCTCGAGAGACAGAGGCAGGTGGATCTCTGAGTTCAAGGCCAGACTGGTCTACAGAGTGAGTTCCAGTTTAGCTAGGGCTCTACAGAGAAACCCTGTTTTAGGGAAAATGAACAAAACAAAACAAAACACCCACAAACCCCCAAACAAGCAAAAAAGAAAACCAATGACAAAAGAGCAGCATGGTTAATTCCACAGCATAAACTTCATTTCCCAGGATTATACACTGTTAATCGGAGGGTAATATATATTGTTGGGGTTCCAGAACCGAACCAATAAAATTCTATAGATATAAACTTATTTATTATTATGCAAATATTCATTATAAAAGTATAAAATAAACATTTAGAAAGAAAGATCATGATCTCATTATGTATTATGGTTACTTTTTAAGTCATTAAGATTTTTACTACAATAAAATGAGTATTTCTTGATTTTTTTTCATAAAACATACATCACCTATGTTTACTTGCATACCCTTTCTTTTGTTTTCATTTCTCATGTAATTTATACTGTGAGGTATGAGCTTTTGCTTGTACACGTGTACTCAAGGACAGACAGACAGACAGACACAAACACATAAAAGACAGGATCTCATGTATTCCAGTTGCAAGCTGAGCTGAGGATGACCTTGAACTTCTCTCCTGTTTCTAGCTCCCAAGTGCTGGGATTACAGGTATGTGCTATCATACCTGGTTTATGTGGGACTGGGGATCAAACCCAGGGCTTTGTACATGTAAGGCAAGCACTCTATTAACAGAGCTGCATCCTTAGCCTCATATTTATCAATAAAGAATGACACAGATGTAGGGATGCAATCTCAGGTTGATAATCTGGCTGTCTAGGTCTACAGACCTAAGAAGACCTCTAACGTCTCATTCTTTTAGCCTCTTCTCTTTGATATCTACAGGATCACCTGTCTTTCAAAGGGCAAAACTGTAATCTTGAAATTGGTTGTAACAGTATGAATGTACTTAATACTATGAACTTAAAAAATGGTTAGGATGCTAAATGTTCTTTTGACTACAGTTCAAAAAGCTAAAAATGGTATAGCAGTTAAGAGACTTACTGCTCTTCCAGAGGACCTGGGTTCAATAGACAAAAAATTTAACTTTTTAAATTATTAAAAAGTTAAAAAACTGTTGCAAAGGACATATATATTTGGCCCATCTGATGTTTAATTTGATTATTTTTGTTGTTAAAGTCCTATTAAAATTTTAAATGAGGGTCTAGGTGTAGCAGTGCAGATCTTTAATCTTAGCACTCAGAGGCAGGTAGGTGAATCTCTGTGAGTTCCAGGATAGCCAGGGATACAAAATAGAGACCCTAACTCAAAGAACAAAACAAAATTTTTTTTTTAAAAAGGGGATTGTAGGAATGGCTCAGTTGGTAAAGTGCTTGCCTTGTAAGCACGAGGACCTGGGTTCAATTCCCTTTCTGCTTCCATTGTTGGGATATGAAGTATTCAAATAGTGGCAACTGAAAATCACAAATGATAGCTAAGATGTAGCACATATAAGACTTACTGTAAGAAAAAGGAGAGGAGAAAGGGCAGGAGGAAAGCAAAGATTAAGTGGTTTGCCTTTTTTACTGAATATACATAATCACAAAGCCACTGTGAGACCCCATACAGAAAGGGAATACCAGAGGTGAATATTCACACAGTCTAACATTGGAAGGAAACTCAGATCAAGTAAGTGCACAAAAAATAGGCCTAGTCTGGAAAAGTCACTGATGCCATAAATGCTGTGCAGGCACTCCTCAATTGCTATTGAACAGAGTTCTATTTTCTAGATATATAATTAACTTCTGCATCAAAAGACATGCATACAAATATTAAAACTGAGGATGACCTAAAGGTTTCATGGCCTCTCCCCTTCAGGCTGGTGACTAATTGGTTGTAACTGTCTAGGTAGTGGGGAAAGAGTTAGCCATGCCAGCCTGTTACAGCAGAGATGACTCAGTCATTGGCATTACAAGGCTGAACAAGTGGGTTCCTGCTGAGAGTAGCTTGCACACAGTCTCTGCTCCATGGTTCAGCCAAAGGTCTGTCTGACTGCTCAGTGCTAGACTTTGAGATTTCTGAATTAACAGATGCTTCTACTTCCTCTATATATGTTGACAGAAATATTATTTTAGCTGGAAAAATTACATTTATTTGCTGCGTGGTGGTAGCACATGCCTTTAATCCTAGCACTTAGAGGCAGAGGGAGATGGATCTCTGTAAGTTTAGGCTAGCCTTATCTATAGCATGAGTTCCAGGATAGCCAGGGCAACATGCAGAAACCCTCTCTCAAAAAACATCCCCCCAAAACAACCAAAAAGCAAATAAAGAACCCCCCAAACAAACAAAAACAAAAGAAACAAAACAAAACACAAAAAACACACTGATTGATTGATTCTGTACGTGTGGGGTGTGTGTGTACGGCAGGGTGGGTGCATACTACGATACTTGTTTGGAGGTTAAAGTTGATAGTGCTCCAGTTATGTGGGTTCTGGGGGTCAATTTCAGGTCATTGGACTTTGTAGCAAGAGTACCTTTATACACTGGGCCAGTTCAACATTTACTTTTTTAAATGCATGATTTAGAAAACATTAAATTTAAGAAATTACTGGTGCTATTTTTACAGTTTATGAGATCTTACATAGTAAAGCTCCTTAGCACAGAATTAGCAGCTGATATTTTTGAATTATCTAATCTTAAAACCCATATCTCTGTGGATAGAGTTCTGAAAAGTTTGAAGAAAATGTTCCTTAAAAGACAAGGCCTTATCTTCCCTTGCCTCCAAATTCGGTCCAGTAACCCTGCCACTCTTCGGTCTTCTGCAGTAACAGGTCAGAGGAGAAAGGTCGTTTGTTTACGAGTAGATGCCTGTGGGAACTAGAGGAGGATGGCAGGAAATGCAGCCTAAATGAGCCTTATTTCCCTTCTGTATTTATACTTCCTGATATCCTTTATGTTTTAAAAAGAAGACTATGCATACTCATTCTCACAGCTAATAAAATGCACATATGTCCATCCACACATAACTATATATATGTATATGTATGTATAAACATAAACAGAGCTCATTTAAAAAACAAAAGCTTTTATTGGCTCTTTTATGGTGTATATATTCTTGTGCATGGGAATATGTGTACATGCAGAGAGAACAAGCATGTGTATGCAGGTTTGTGTGGAGGCCAGAGGTCAAGCTTGGGAGTAGTTCCTCAGAAGCCATCTACCTTTTTTTTTTCTTTTCTCTTTTTTCAATTTTCATGGGCACACATGAAGGCTCAGGATGAAATTAGGACTCACTCTCAATTGCTCCTCTACCTAATTCATTGAGGCAGAGTCTCCCAATCAAACCAGAGCTCTCAATATGGCTAGTCTTGCTAGCCAGTTTGTTCTGGGAATCCTGCTTCTGTCTTGACAGGCTGGAATTACAGGCAGGCTGCCATGCCCATCCAGCATTTAAGTGGGTTTCTGGCGCCTCACTTTGCATGTTAAGCACCCTAACTGTTGAGCTATCTTTCCACCCAATCTACCTTGTTTATTTCAAACAGGGTCTCTCAATGGAACCTGGACCTTTTTGGCCAGCTGGTGAGCACCAGGGATTTTCTTGTTTTACCTCTGCAGTGCTAAGACTATAGGAATGTGTGGCTGTCCCAATTTTTAACATGGGCACTGGGAACTGAACTCAAGTTCTCATGCTTGTGTAGAACTGCTTTACTGACTGAGCTATCTTTCTAGCCTCTTCTGTGTTTTCTTGAGACAAGGTTTTCATAAGTGGAGGCTGGCCTTGAACCTCCTAATCCTCCTAAATCCTAGAATTACAGGCATGGTGGCACCATCATGTGTGGTTTAGAATTAAGATTTTTTTTTTGAGAGTATTATATCTAGGTTACGAATTATGCTATAAAAACTTATAAAAACTTATGGTAAAGTTAGTTTGTGATAGGGTTCATAAGCGGCCTTTGTTTTTTTTTTTTTGTTTTTTTTTTCATGTTTTCTAAGTGAGAGAAAAAGCTTACCCGTAGCTGTGACTTTTCACCAAATATATAAAGGGCGGCTTGTCGTTTCAAGAGTTGGTTTTGTAGGTAGGTGCTGTTACTGAAGGAGGCTGAGTGATCCTTGCCTGCCAGCCTGGCTCCAACGTCAATCAAGGATGTTGGGGAGCTGATCAAACGGGTGCTGGAACGAAGACTTGCCCATACACCTTCACAAAAGCCAAGAAAATGTTATAGGATGATGTGAGATGCCACTGAGTATCTTGTTTTAGTGGTAACAAAATCTAATCTTAAGGGATAATCAATCTAAGTCATGGATCATAATGCTTATTTGGCATTTTTTTTCAATGTAAGCACTATTTGATACAGTAGCTTAAAAATCACTTTGTCTTAGATTTAGAAGAACTTAAATCATTTGTGTCTCATTTCATGTCATTGTAAATGTGGCATTTAAAGCAAATCTGAGAGATAAGCAGAGTGTGTGCCACAGGGAGCAGAGTGCGGGCAGGACACATAAGGGCGGAGCATGGGGTCTCTGCAGCTCTTGGGAGTCACAGGAGGAGTGCTCTTCTGATTATGTACTCAGCTTAACAAGAAACCATATCATGAGGTAAGCTAAAAACATAAGAAATCTTCTAAAGCCAGAGGCTGGATATAGAATGCAAATCTGGTTAGGTAAAAAATGGCCTAATTTTAAACAACTAAAAATTCTTTTATAGAGTCTCCATAAAAACTAAAAAAATATAAATTTAGTAATATGCATTTCACTTAATTCAGGAGTTAAAATGTCAGAAGCAGACATCTTTTAAGAGAAAGTCCATCCACAGTAAGAAGACCAAAGAGAGTCATGTTGTATAAGCTGACCTAATTTATATTAATTAGAAAAATCAAGGACTTCTATATGTGAGATGATTAAAATATCAAACGCCCAAACAGGCACATACGTATTCCAAATGCAGCATCTTGAAGGCAACAGAGCCTTTCACATATGGCTGCAGGACTGGGGTAAAGGGAAGACCTCCCCAAAGCTGGGTTCCTTGTATAAGTCTGGAAAGGCTGTTTCAGAATCTTCCCCAGTGATAAATATCAAGTTTATTTTTAAATGACTGAAGTTGCCTCAATAATGCCATGTTACCTTCTCTATCAGCAGCTGGGGAGCTTAATAGACCACTTTGCAAGAAAAGGGTAGGAGAGCTCTGCTTAACACGAAGGATATGTAATCTGAGGCATTATGGGGATGACTTTTAAATGCAATCACAGGAATGTCATAATACAAATGAGAATAAAGGATATAATTTGACAAACATGAAAATTTACTTGTAGCATTCACTTTTATGAAAAGGTGATTTTAAAAAGTGACACACTGGCACACATAATACAGTACCTTGATTATGAACTGGTTCCTTAGCTGAAGATTTGGGATTTGACTGAGTGAAACATTTGTCTCTGTACCCATGCACTGGTAGGTAAGTTAAAGACAGGAGAAATGAAATGTATACAGCAGCAAACATCATAGCAATCGAGTAAGAAGAATGTTT
Organism: Montemys delectorum; assembly: GCA_019843815.1. NCBI lineage: Eukaryota > Metazoa > Chordata > Mammalia > Rodentia > Muridae > Montemys > Montemys delectorum. The sequence goes on from JADRCD010178442.1 coordinate 27,505, forward strand.
AGTTTGTAAGGTTAAGTTAACATAGGAGGTAAATGTGAATACAAGTAGATTTAATTAACAGACAGAAAGCTTCACAGTAACAAGAGATGAACTGCGTGCCTACTGGACATCCTCAGTACCTGTTTAGAAACACTGTAAGCGCAATGAAATGGACAGCGCAGCAGAGGGTGCCATGAAAACATTATACCAAATGGAACAAGCTTTTCAAGACTGCTGGTCAGAACTCAGTCTATACAACAAAAGGAAGGAATTTGGGGCATGTGTCAATATTAAGAGTACACTGGCCCTCATGCTGCAGGAGAGTGGCAGGTATCATGGATTGTCCCATACATCTGTTCTCTGAGCAAGGTCCTCAACCAAGGGAACAGCGAAGCTATAGCAACCATTTGGGATAACTGAGGGCGTTTTTGCAGTAGCATTAGGCATTGCCACACCTCTTCCATTTCCTCTGTGCATTCAGAAATTATACTTATTTTTCACAAATAAGTAATAAGCAGCAAAAATTCATGATCCTGTGACAATACATAATACCACCAATACAAGTTTGTGATGGCTGAAGTAAATGGCTTCTCTTAAAATTCTTATTTGCACCAAAATGATAGGCAGTATTTGAGATAATACTTTTGTAATTTGAGTAATATCTTCTTCCATTATACAGAAAGTGTTTTGTGACTAACGAAAACTTTACCTGATAATAACAAAAATGATCAGTAATTAACACCATTTCCCCAACAAAGGAACTAATCCAGTCAATTAAGGAAAATAATTATGTATTCAGAATCACTAATAACACTGTTAGCTTTACAAAGCAAAGGTGCATAAACAAGACCTCATAATAAGATAAAAGAAAAATCACTGGAGGTGATTTCATTCCTATCCCACACCCTTGGAAGCAATAATAGACACTCATGGCCTTAGCAGCCAAAGGACACCCGAGTGAGGGTTGCAGAGGCTCTGGCTACCTGCAAACAGGCAGCAGCACTGCCAGGACCGACCAAAGACTCCTGGCAAAGGCCAGCTGTGCGATACCAACGGTGTTTGCTCTGCCTCAGTTTTGTGCTTTGCTCTTGGGACTGTGACACTTACATGAATCCAGTAAAGCTTGAGTAATGGAGCTACTCTCTCATGGCACTTCACTCCCATGTGCTAGTCTCTCTGCTGAGTGTGTTTCCTCCCATTTCTTTACCTGAAAACATTCTACTTATCCTGTAAGATTTAGATACTTTGCTAACTTCTCCAAAAGGCATTCAGAACATCAGGTGCTGTAGGAAGCTATATCTGAACTCTGGTAACACTGCATTGTGATTATATGGATAATCTTTTCTCTAAAGGATCAAGTTCTGGCAACAGTAGTGACCCAATCATGTCTGTTCTTATATTCTATGCTGATAGCTTGATGTGTTGGCATTTTAAGTATTTGTTGATTTTTTTTCCCCCAAAAAACCACTGTTAGCTCTTGCACTCAAAAAGTGAAAAGAATAGTGTTTTTTTTTTTTGATAAGAATAAAAGAACCAGCAAAATCTATGCTAATAGAGGTCCTTGTTCTCTCTCTCTTTTTTATTTATTTATTGTTTTATTGATTTAAGTTTTATGGCATTATGATGAGAAAAGATACATGATTTCAATTTATCTGAATTTGTTAACATTTAAAAACATATTTTAGGTGAATAGAATTAAATCACATTCTTGTTTCCCTTTTGTACCCCAACTCCTCCCAGAGATCCCCCTTCAATACTTACAATACCTTTTTTGTCATATTCTTTAAAATTTATAAAATATTATAACAACAAAAATGAGTATTATAAAAGTTGTCTGATATAAAACAACAATCAATTTAAGAGTCTTATGTAGGTGCTTGTCTACAGCAATACTGAAAATACATGTTTTTCTCAATATAAATTTTAAATAACTCCAAACATATTAACTATATATTTTAAAATAATACATCACTACTAGTATTTTCTTAAATGAACATAATATAAAGTCTTTTTGTTTGTTTGTTTTGTATTTAGTAGAGCTTAAAATTTTGGCACTTATTATGGTACAAGCCCAAAATAAGAACAATTTTTAGACATTGGATTTCATTGTAATAAGGCTGTACTTCAATGACCCTCACATCACCAAAGGATTTTACCTCCATCGTAGCTAAGCTGAGAGTTGATAGTTCTGCTGTGCCAAGGAATGAACTGTAGGCTCGATTTTTGGATACATAATCCTGCTATGGTCAAAGCTATTTGACTTGAGTGAGTGACTTTATTCTCAGCCCACAGAGAACAGGTTACATTCATTTATGAAATGGTGTGTGTATTAAGATGGTCTATCCATAAAGTCATTCACCAACTGTTTAAATGAACAATGGTTCTGCTTGGAGGGTGGCACAGACATTAGGTGTAGGTAAGAATCTGGTTCATTTGCTGTGTTAATTTTGAAAAGCATTCATCTCAGAGAAAGAATAACTTATAAAGTCCTCTTCTTCAAACTTGATTCAATAGTTAACAAACATCAAGTAAAGCATTCAGTTTCACTCTTTGTTGTTCTCTTACAAGCCACCTCCCAAGTTAATTGTCTACCTTTCTTTTGGCTGTATAAATACTTCTGAAATATGTAAGCTGTTCTGAAAACCATAGTATAGCGTAAAAACATGAAATAAACAATCCTACTAATAGGCTGAGATAGGAGAAGCAAGATTTCAAAACCATTATGGGGTACACAACAAGACACTGTCACATACAAACAAGCAGAAAGTGTATATGGATTGTACAATATTGGATCCATTTCTCCAATTACGAAATTAGAGAGACCATTGGATGACAGTCAACAAATTTCTAATTCCTCATATTTTTGGATTTCAATCGATTAGGCTATGTTGGTAATATTAATTTTCATATTAAGATATTCAGAAAAAGTAATTGATACTTCCTGTTATTTTTGTTGTAAGAGGTGGAATTAGGTTTGTGTGGGTTTGTTGAAAGATTACTTTCTTGCTTCTTCTAGGGTGTAGTCTTGCTCCTTATGTTGACGTTTTCCATCTATTTTCCTTTGTAGTGCTGGATGTGTGGAAAGATACTGTGTAAATTTGGTTTTGTCATGGAGTATCTTGTTTTCTCCATCTATGGTAATTCAGAGTTTTGTTGGGTACAGTAGCCTGGGCTGGCCTTTGTGCTCTCCTAGGGCCTGTATGACATCTGCCCAGGATCTTCTAGCTTTCATAGTCTCTGGTGGGAAGTCTGGTGTAATTCTGATAGGCCTGCCTTTATATGTTACTTGACCTTTTCCCCTTACTGCTTTTAAAATTCTTTGTTTAGTGCATTTGGTGTTTTTATTATTATGTGACAGGAAGAATTTCTTTTCTGGACCAGTCTATTTGGAGTTTTGTGGCTTCTTGTATGTTCATGGGCATCTCTTTCTTTAGGTTAGGGGAGTTTTCTTCTACAATTTTGTTGAAGATATTTACTGGCCCAGTATGTTGGGAATCTTCACTCTCCTCTATACTTATTATTCTTAGGTTTGGTCTTCTCATTGCATCCTGGATTTCCTGGATGTTTTGGGTTAGGAGCTTTTTGCTTTTTGCATTTTCTTTAACTATTGTGTCAATGTTTTCTATGGTATCTTCTGCCCCTGAGATTCTCTCTTCTTTCTCTTGTATTCTGTTGGTGATGCTTGCATCTATGACTCCTGATTTCTTTCCTGGGTTATGTATCTCCAAGGTTGTCTCTCTTTCTGATTTCTTTATTGTTTCTATTTCCATTTTTAGATCCTGGATGGTTTTGCTCATTTCCTTCACCTGTTTGATTGTGTTTTCCTGTAGTTCTTTAAGGGATTTTTGTGTTTCCTCTTTAAGAGCTTCTAGCTGTTTACCTGTGTTCTCCTGTATTCCTTTGAGGGACTTATTTATGTCTTTCTTTAAGTCCTGTATCATCATCATGAGAAGTGATTTTAGATCTGAATCTTGCTTTTCCAGTGTGATGGTGTGTCCAGGACTTGCTATGGTAGGAGAATTGGGTTTTGATGATTCCAAGTAACCTTGGTTTGTGTTGTTTATTTTCTTATGCTTGCCTCCCCTCCCCTGCTGGTTATCTCCAGTGCTACCTGCCCTTGTTAAATCTGACTGGAGCCTGTCCTTCCTGTGATCTTGGTTGTCAGAACTCCTCAGAGTCAAGCTATCTCTGTGATCCTGTGATTCTGTGATCCTGTGATCCTGGGCTTGTTAGATTGCCTGGGAGTGGAGCTTCCTCTGGGTGTTGTGGGACTAGCTTCAGAGTTTGTGCCCAAGGTCTGCTCAGGTCACCAGCCCAGAAAGACCGGAAGCAACCCTAGCCTCTGGGCTAGTGGAATTCCTGAGTGCTTGAGTTCCACAGGTCCCAGCCGCTCCCAGTGTTGGGACCGATGTGTCCTCCTCACTTCCAATCCTCTGATCTTGGGTATATCAGAGTGCCTGGGAGGGGAGCCATCTCTGGATGCTGTGGGACTGGCTGCAAAATTTGGGCCCAAGATCTGCTTAGGGCACTGGCCCAGACAGACCGGAAGGAACCAGTGCTACTGGGCTGGTGGGAGTTCCTGCGTGTCTTGGTCCCACTGGTCCCAGTTACTCCCAATGTTGGGACAGATGTTGTGTCCTCCCCACCTCTGATCCTGGGCATGTTAGAGCACCTGGGAGTGGAGCTTTCTCTGGGTGTTGTGGGACTGGCTGTGGAGTTTGCACCCAAGGTCTGCTCAGGGCACCAGCCCAGACAGACAGGAAGGAACCAGTAACCAGGTATAGTATTAAACAAAGATATTAGGCATATCCCCAAATAGAGAGGTATTAGCGAAAAACTGCCTTGTGCTTAGCACTTGGAAGGAAGTCAGCAATGACAAAATGGTCTGCTACTGTCATGGTGCAAGGGATGGCTTTGAGAACTGGAGTCCCAACTGTAAGTCATGTTACCAAAGAACTTACTGCATCAGTGCTAGTAAGGGCTACTTAGATTTCCCAAGTGACTTTTAGACACCTTGGATATTTAATACCAACAAAGGGTCTACAGTAGTGAATTTCCGCAAACTGCAGGATCCCCTTCATGGCTTCTGAATAACTTCACTATGTCAAATTAGTGTGTCTTTAAGAATAGTTTATAATTAAATGTTTTATGCTTGCTCATGTGGTAATAGATGAATATTGATTTTGTAAAAAAAGTCTTAGAACAGATACATTTTTGTATTATAGTTTAAGATTATTTGAATAAGTATATGTGTGTGTATATATATGTATACACAAAATGTGGGTTTTGTTATGAATTATGATTAGAAAAGTTTGGAAGGCACTGGTCCAGACAGCAGATGGCTTCTAACCTTAGGTTAGTGTGGTAATTTGAATGAGGATGCCCCACTTGTACCCCTTACAAAGAGCAAACTCCTATGTTTGAATATTTAGTCTCCACTTGGTGAAGGAAGGATTACAGTGTGACCTTGTTGGAGAAGGTGTGCCACTGAGGGTGGGCTCTGATTCCTAGTGAGTTTTCTCTTTGCCCTGTGTTTGTAGATAAGGATGTAAGCTCTCACCTACTGCTCCAGTTCCATGCTTGCCTGCCTGCCTCTTGCTATGTTCCATGCCATGGTGGTCATGGACTCATTCTCTGGAACAGTAAGCCTCACATAAACTCTTGCCTTGGTCATGGTGCTTTGTCAATGAGCATGTAAGACAGTCAATGAGCATCAGTGTACTTTAATAGCATTTCCTTTCCTTTTAAATAATTACTAGGCACTAATATAATAATTTATTGAACTTATGAAGATCTAATTACTAAGTATTTTACATTTGTTATTTTATGTATTCCTCACAATTATCCTAAGTACTATCTAGTAATCTCTATTTAAACATGAGAACACTAAGAAATAAGGCTTGTTGGTTTATTCAATATCACAAAGTAGGACTGCAATTTTAATTTAAATATAACTAAAATAACCTTTTTAGACAGGGTCTTAAGCTATAACCAAACGTCTTAGAATCTGATTACTGTCTTACAGTAACGTTCTTGCCTCAACCTCTCAAGAAACCTTCAATATACGGTGACCTGTCTGACCATGTGATCCTGTATATTGTGATCCTGTCAAGACGTGGTTAGGAGGACCGTGCAAGTGAAGGAGTGACGTGGCTCACTGCTCTCATGAGACACACAGTTATACCAAATGTCAGAAGGATGGGAAAGAGATGCTTAAGTTGGGTCTGGGCATGGCGTAGCTTACTTTGAAGGTAGCCTTACACCAAGTTCAGTTCATGAGATACAGATATATTCAACTGTTGTTGCACTGAAATGGTTCAGTGTTAAATAGATTGTTTGCTATGTAAACTTGGCAAAGTTAATCTTAAATATCTGAAATATTTACCCTGGAAATAGTTACTTCAAGGATAAACTTTCAAGTCAAAAAATGTTTTTCATATCTTCACATTTTCTTAAAGTGGCTTTTATACAAAATAAAAGGATATATACTCCTTTTATAATCCATCACCTTGCAGATAAATACAAAGTGATCTGAAAAAGAGATGATGGCCATCTCAACTCCTGCTCATTAGATCAGGAAGCGTGCAAAATGGATATAAGAAGCAAACCTGTCATTAAGACTGCATGTCAAAGGAAGGAATATGAAAAGACAAGAGCAAAAAGGAGGCTGAAATGAAAATGGAAAAACGGGCTCTTCTCACACAGTAACTAAGGGACTGCTGAAGAAGCAGTGCCCAAAGGAAGAACTCTTGCAGGCTGTGGAATGACTTATCTAGCTTTGCCCTATCTGATCTGTGTGTATCTATCTGCCTGTCATAGTCATGTAATAGGGAATCTTCGGACTTCCAAACTTACCGCCCTACAGTCTATCACTGTGACTTTACAAGGAGGAAATGTACATGAGAGCTACATAAAGCAACTAGGATCATAGAGGATGTGGAGTATGTTAGTAAACATGCTCCTGGAAAATAGGGGAGGCTTTGGGAATTAGGAGATAGAGTAACTGGATGAGACCTGCTAAAGACACCTGACAGGCAAAAAACTGTCAGAAATATACACACTAAGTTCACAGAAAATTATAGCAGGAAAATACTTGCATAAGGGATAAGAAATAATAGTTATATCTTCACATATGAATAAAATGGGCTGTAAGCTGTAAAGGCAAATTTTTAAATCTAAAATTTATCTTACATGCCACCTAGCCAAACATGGAAATAGATAAAATATTCTTGAAGGAAGAAGTTTATAAAAACAAACTACAGAGTGGGGTGTTGGTGGGACAATTTAAAGTACCTATGTATCTGCTGGAAGTTGTATTCTATTAAAATTTAAATGGAAAAATCATTGACTTACTTTTCCTAACAATACAAATTGAGCATCCCTGAGTTAACCTGAAGTGCTCTAAAGTCAGAAAATATGAGATACAAACTTAATTTTTCTCATTTTTTTTCCTTTGAAGGATGTGAAGCAAAAGGCAATATAATATATTTCTCCTTAGAGTTCTGGGATTTCTCCTGTCACAAAATATTCCCAGATTTTTTTTTTTATAAATGGTTGTGACTTATCCTTTCTGTGGGTGTATAGTACTTGGGGGGGCGGGGTTATGAAATTAAGCTACCTATATGGTAGGCAATCACTTTACAGCTGAATTGTATCCCTACATGATGTATCAAAAACTTTCTGATTTTGAATTCTGTATTATTGGATGAAGGATGCTTAGCAGTTAAAGTCTGTGTAAATATTCCAAAATCTAAAAATAAAACAAAACTCAAAAATGTCAAAAACATCTGGTCCATGGCATTTGGGATAAAAGATATTCAACTTGTATAAACTTTCAGTAGCAAGCTGGGGTAGGGATACAATTCAGCTGTAAAGTGATTGCCTACCATACAGGTAGCTTAATTTCATAACCCCGCCCCCCAAGTACTATACACCCACAGAAAGGATAAGTCACAACCATTTATAAAAAAAAAAATCTAGGAATATTTTGTGACAGGAGAAATCCCAGAACTCTAAGGAGAAATATATTATATTGCCTTTTGCTTCACATCCTTCGAAGGAAAAAAAAATGAGAAAAATGAAGTTTGTATCTCATATTTTAAAAATCCAGGAAAGAAAACCCCAAAACTATGCATGACTTGTTATAGGGGCTTTGTGTTCTTCTGAACTCATGTATTGGAACCCTGCCCCTGGTACCTCAGAAGTGACTGTATTTGGAAGCACTGTGGTGCAGATGCAATTAGTTAATATAAAGCCATACTGGAATAGATTAGGCCCCCACTACTATATGTCTGAGTCCTTATAAAAAGAAAAAAAAACTCTTGAAGGCAGTCATCTAGTGTCACAAAGAAAGGAGATCTGAGTGATGCCTCTGTAAGCAAATGAATGTCACTCATTTCTAGACAATCTTCAGCCCTTAGAAGGCAGTCATCAAACCTTTTCATTCCAGCCCTTTGGAGAATTACCTACTGGCCTTGGCTCTGAACTCCTGTTGTTCAGGCACCATCTATGGTGCTTTGCCATAGTAGTATCAGGAACAGAACACTATAGTACCAAGGCCTAACAAATTACCTGGAAACATGACCCAAGAAAGCGGAAAGCTCTTGGGAAAAACTGATTTCAGAAAGCTTTGACGATGCATTCAATGACTACCAGAACATGTGTATGGTTCTCAAAAGGGAAAAAGGTAAATTTTGTAAAACATAAATTATTATATGTTGATTCTGAATCAAATTCTTCAATGTCAGACTATAGTTCTTAGGAAAGAAGCACCGAGTTTCATAAATCATGTCAAAATAACCATAAAACACCAGGTGATGGAGATAATAGTTCTGGATTTAAAGGAATAGCATCAATTTAGAAATAAGGACCAAGTGGACTTTTTTTCCTCCATTTTTTGAGACAGGGTTTCTCTGTGTAGCCCTGGCTGTCCTGGAGCTCACTCTGTATAGACCAGGCTGGCCGAGAACTCAGAAATCTGCCTGCCTCTGCCTCCGAAGTGCTGGGATTAAAGGTGTGCACCACCCCTGCCCGGCTCCAAGTGAATTTTGGGGTGCTACTGTGTGTGATTCTGTAGAATCAACAGTGAAGAGGATAGTGAGCAAACTACAGCCACATAACCTGGGAAAACTCAAAGCTAATTAAAACACAGAAAATAGGAGAACAGCTTTTAAATTAGATTTAGTTTCTAATTCCTGACGTTTAGACTTATTATCTGGCCTTAAACTTATTATCGGTCTGTCACAGCTCCCTGACTGTTAGTATTTGATTACAGATATGCACCACTTGAGCAAGGGTCAACATGTGAAAATTATGTGGTAGTAGAATTTTAGAAATATGAGAAAGCCCTTCTTAACAAAGAGCTGCTTGTATATGCAAAGTACTATTTTTGGGGAAGAAAGGAATTACCCAGAACTGACAACGTCCACGCAGAACCCAGATCATGTAGGTGGCTTGTTTTCAAGGAGAGTCTGCCTTTCATGGGAGTGAGAGGAAGAACCTATGATTGTGACTCCACTGTGAAGCAACAGAACTTTGCAGTCAAGATGCCTGGTTTAGAATCCTCTTTGCAGAGTAAAAGAAGCTCATAGTAACTTGCAGAGACCAGAGTGGAGTGACTACTTCTTCTCTATCTCCTCACACCAGTTGCTATATCCAGATGGGAGTTAGGAAGAGAAATTTAGCTATCATTTTAGTTTACCCTCAAAGACTAGTATAAATAAAGGTTCTGGAGGCCCAGCTCAGCCTGATATCTCTTCTAGTTTTGTAAGTAGTCTTTTTACCCTGTAAACTTGGTAGATCATCACCATTTAAACATGATTCTTCCACTTTCTAATTCTCTCAAATTTATCAGTATGTAAGACACCATTAATAATTATACTAATTGTTCCATAAGGCATAATAATTTGTCATCATACTAGAAACAAATTTGATCATTCATTGGAGAAGGATAATTAAGACTAACTCAAAAGCATGAATAGTTGATTTTTAAAACACCCACTATCTTGAACATTCTCAGCAATTAAACTTCTATTGGTGCTCAGTTATAAAAATGGTCTAACTAACCTCCTTGAGTAAAGGTATTGGATGTTTTACATCCAAATGTCCTGGCACTACCTGCTTAAGCACAGTGGACAGTTTTGAAGACCTCCTTTCAGTCCCTAAAGTCAGCCAAAAAAAAAAAAAAAAAAGAAGAAGAAAACCATGGTGTTCAGGTTAAACATTACTCAAATGACAAAAAGTTATCTTCACATGTAGCATGTCTAATTGCTGCCAAACATTGTATTTTTTAAATCCCAAAAGCTTTATTAGAGATAACATGGCAATGTTATTATTTCAGCAGAGATAACATATATTTGAAAGATTATAGAGTTAGGTTTGGCAAGTGCAATCAGAGAATCCAATGATAAATGAAGAAAGGCATGCATGGTGTTACTTTGCAAGAAAAGCCACTTTCTGCTTATGTTGAGGTAATTCAGATAGCTGATTAAGCCAAAGAGACCAACTTCTCAAGTCACATGCTCCTGTCTAACAATTAGGGTTACCTCTACATGAACCCTTTGGGGTTCCATCACATGATAACTGAAACAGAATATTAGTACAAGTCTTAATGCCTTCATCCAAATCTACAGAAAATAAATTAGTACAAAATCATAAAGAAATTTTGGGAATTTCAAGTTTATATGATAATTTTAATTATTTGTACATTTAATAACCAGATTTTCAAGTTATACATTCAACTTTATAATATTTTAAAGTTTATGTAAAGTAGACTCAGACTTTAGGGATTACTTTATGTTTGATATCTCTTGCATTATTACTATTTTTAAAAGAAAATAATTAAATCTCTACATAAAGCTACTAATTACTAGACATTAACGGTGATGCTTTGACTTCTAAATAAAAGAAGCTTAAGTTATGGCCTTTCATGGTTAAAATGTTACAGTCAGGTTGAATTAACTAAAAGTATGTATCTAGAGGGATTAACTTAAGAAACAGACACTGCCTTTTCAGAGTAGCTGCCAAGGAAAGTGAGATCATCAGATCTTACCTGGGGACAGAGCAAGTGCAGGTCTGACAGTAAGAGTACTGTTGCCTCTGAGTTTCTGATGGACAATAACTGCAGTCAACAAGGCTTGTAGGTACTTTTCTTGCTCTATGCTACTGGAAGATTCTAAAGAGGAGGTAGAAACTATAATAAAAAAGAAAAACATATATAATTTCATGCTACCACACCCAAATATAGAAGCCAGTTCGACTTTAAGTGTACTCTGTGGCTTGCCTTTTGATGCTGTTTTCAATACACCTACTTCTCAGTTGCTCATCATTCTCCCATAAATGGCCCAAGTCTGAAAAGCCAGGGCAGGACTAGCCTTCTAAACACAGGCGTATTGATAATCAAAATGAAGATGAACAAACATCTCCTTGATGATCTTCTCCCATCCTGCCCAGGCTACTGTGTGGGGCCAGAGAGGAAAGAGTAGCATTTCAGAGTAGGCGAATGTGAGGATTTCCTAATTGGCTTAAGAGATGACATGACCTTGTGGGGCTCTGCTGCTGGAAGAACAGAGGAAGACAGGAGCAATATAGGAGCCACTTTTGCCACATTCTCTGGTCCTTCTAAAAGAGAGTACAACATAGGCACAAATACAAAGAAGTATAAAGCAAATAGTTGACAGAAATATGGCCTAGTTGTGTGAAACAAAACTGAATCACTGAAATGGGTTCAGGCTGTGTGTGTGTGTGTGTGTGTGTGTGTGTGTGTGTGTATGTATGTATGTATATATATATTCATTCTTCAGTTTTAAAAGAATTATATATATATTCTTCCTTTTAAAAATTAATTATTTATTTTACGTATATGAGTGCACTGTAGTTGTCTTCAGACACACCAGAAGAGGGCATTGGATCCCATCACAGATGGTTGTGAGCCACCATGTGGTTGCTAGGAATTGACCTCAGGACCTCTGGAAGAGCAGTTAGTGCTCTTAATCGCTGAGCCACCTCTCCAGCCTATATTCTTAATTTTTAATAAAGGTTGGATGCAGTACAAAGTGATATTGCTGACCTTGAAATACTGCTCTCCCTGCCTCCACCTCTCCCAAATGTTGGGATTGCAGGTGTTACTATATCCTTGTCAAGCTCAGATCCGAAAAGAGGTGTACTAAAAGGACAATAGAATCATATATTTTCTTATACCTTAAACAGAAAATAATTAGCATTATTTTCATTTGCTTTATAACAACATCAATTATAAGGGTCATGTGCTCTTTAACTATGATACTATTCTTTCTGATCACGTCAATTAGGAGGCACATCCCAATTTGAAAAATATCAAAACATAAGCAAATGTATTTATTCAGAAATATAAAATACATACTAGCTTAAAAATTAAATTCCTATCATATAAGTCAGAATGCAGTGGAATAACTTTCCTGCTATAGCAGAATTTGCTTGCAAATGCTCCACGCTCACAGGCTTTCTGCTCTTAGACCGGCTTGTGCTCCATTATACAGACTCTGGCTTGGAAGAACTCCCCAAAACAGAAAGCTGTAAAATCAACTTCCTTTAATTGCACTACTGCAGAAAAGCCAACCCAGGCAAATACAGCACTGTGCATGATGCCTTTAAGCAAGCAAATTATGAGGGGGCACACTGGTCAACTCTCCAGAGGGAAGTGGATGAAAATAGAGATCTCAAAAAACACATGGCTCTTCTACCTTCTTGGCCAAAGACTTTGGATTCTAAAGAAAAAAGAATGCTACTCCCAAAATCATATCTAATACTGTGATGGGCTAAAGTTTAACCAGAAACTCTGAAAAAAGTCAGCAAACTATAGCTCAAGACCTTATTACTTTGGTTATGATACTCAAAACTATCCCCAGGACAAGGGACAATATCACTTTCTATTTCCCTAGTTTCTTAAAAAATTCTTTGTCTGAAACCTCTTGAAAGTGGCATTCTGGTCAAGTTTATGTTGCTGTTCGTGTGCATTCTCATGCCACACAAGACAAAACCCCTTATCTCTGCAGCTGTTAAATATATCTAGATTACTTTTCAGAAAAAATAGCCAAGACTGGTACAATCTCATTTCCAACAATGGATATTCTTGTTTGCCAGAATGAAAGCAGCCTAGAACCAAAGACTTTATTAAACTATTATTGGCCAAAATCCAAAGAGAAGATGAGCTATGGTAGTAAGATTGGGCAGTTCAATGTGGCATCCCACAGGCCAGCAGCTGTCTTCACTTAAGTCCAGCTTGTGTACTCTGCATGTGGACAGTGAATAAAGTGTGGGGAGCGGCAGCTGCAGCCCAGGTTTTATTCCTTTAACTTTGGGAAGACTCTCTGGTCTCACTATGGCATCTAAACTCCTGAGATCAAGTGATCCTGCCTCACTCTCCCAAGGAACTGAGTCCACAGGCCTGGGCCACTCCGCCTGGCTGAGTTTTAGGAATACTCCAATGAGAGTTGTGCTGTACAGAATGCTTACCGGCTTGAGGGGAATTCTGTGATTTGAAGAGACCAACAACTCCCTTCCCATGGAATCCTCCAGATCGGAGGAGCAGAGTACCACTTCTTGAGTTCTTCCAACATACGACGGGCAGGCGATTGTGTCGATAGCAGCGGGCTACTCTTGGTAAACTACTGTCTTGTACAGCTTGAGGTATGACTAAAAGGCCAGGATAGCTTCAGGAATGGCAGAGGGAATACGAGTGTTTGGGGAGGAGAAGGGTAAAAAATGGGGCAGGAAGGGGGAGAGATAATGTAAAAGTGTAAATAGCATAATATCACTGTGATTTTTAAACAGGCAGAAACACATTGGTTGAGATATATCATAAAATTTAGAAGTTCATTTAAATTAATTATTATTATTATTATTATTATTATTATTTTGAGATAGGATCTTATGGCCTAGAACTTGCCATACACGTGAAGGCGGCCTTGAACTTAGAGACCCACCTGCCTCTACTATGATTGCTAGGATTAATCTGTGTTACAAGAACATGTCAGACTGTCAACAACTCATAGCAATGGCAACAGAGAGCAAAGCTGCCTGAGACTACCTGAGAAGTGAAAGGATTAAAAATCAAAACCAAACCGGGCAGTAGTGGCAACGCCTTTAATCCCAGCACTTGGGTGGCAGAGGCAGGCGGATTTCTGAGTTCGAGGCCAGCCTGGTCTACAGAGTGAGTTCCAGGACAGCCAGAGCTATGCAGAAAAACCCTGTCTCAAAAAACCAAAAAACCAAAAAACCAAAAAAAAAAAAAA